>JACSCI010000690.1:15790-27385 GCA_016801065.1 Sceloporus tristichus | reverse complement strand
TTTAGGGTATAATTGCTATTAGTATAGATCTTAGCTTTATTATTTAAATTTGACTGGGGATTATGGGTTGTGGAATAGGTTAGCTAGATAGATGGGTGGGATTTCTTGCAGCTGGCTAGAATAGTTGTGGGAATGATAGCTTTTGGAATTTGTGGGATGTTTGCTGAAGAAAGACGGGGGTGGTATTAACAGAAAGGACTGCTTTCTGGGAATGGCAAAGGGGGGCTTGTTACCTGTGGGGCATAAACTGTGGGAATTGGAGATGGGGGGGGTTAGGTTTGGAAGAGGGTGGAGTTTTAGGTTTGGGTATTTTAATTTATTCTTTGCCTTGGTGTGGGCAGTTCTGGCTTCAACACAGAATTTCTGACTATGGCCCTGGCCAGACGGACCCTTTGCGGTGCGTCCATGATGTGCTAGGGTTGCCTCGGGCAGCACATGCACAAGTCCCGCAACCCTAGCACGTCATGTTGGCGCTGCAGTTGTGCAGAGCCATACTTATGGCGCACGCAACGATTACGTCGCAGCTGTGCCACCTCCAAATAGTACTGCGCAGCTGCGATGTAACCGTGCCGTCTTTGGCACTTTGCGGTGCTGCAAAAAGCCCCTTTTTGGAGCTCCTTCTTTGCTGTGCAGCAGTGCCACACAAGTTGTATGTTGCGGTGTTCCTGCGCATCAGAGAGAGGGGGCAAAGAGGCATCACTTTTTGGTGGTCTGTACCCTGCCTGAGAGTTCTTAATAAAGTTCTTTCTTGTTTCAACACACTGGACTCTTTTATGCACAGTAGTTCTGAATTTGCACAAAACTTACCCTTTGTTCCCTCCTCAGTTCTCAGCTCCATAAGAACAGAGGCAAACACACACACACACACACACACACTCACACACACACAGAGCTATATGTACAAAGCAGAGTCTTCCCAGCCTATCCCTCCTGAGTACATCTCTGCAGCTTGGGCTCCATTCAGAAAGGAAGGAAGGAAGGAAGGAAGGGTGTTTTCCTTCCCTTCTTCCAAAGGCTGCAAGTGGAATAAGCAGCACCAGCAGCAAGGGCCTTGTTATGCCTGCGCATGCGGAGGAGGGACCTTTCGGGCATATGTGCATATGCAGTCTCAGCCACTGAAGCCATTGTTGCCCTCACAGTCTGTTCTGAGGGAGGGGGGAAGTGGGGAGAGCCCTTGTTCATTCAAAGGAATGGCTGGAGGTTCTTCTGGTGGGCTCTTGAGGGGTTATAAGTAGGAAGGAAACCCCGATCTCCTCCCACCAAAGAAAGGCATGGGGCCTGCCAGGCCTCCTCTCCCCCTTTCCTTCCCTGCCCCCTCCTTGGTGGATTCCTTGGGGCCCAAGTACTTGGGGAGTTATTATGAGAAGAGAGGGCAGGGGGACCCTTGGAGAGAGGCATGGCCATGGAGGGGAGGGGGATCCAAAGGTAAAAAGGGCTTTTAAGAGCTCCCTCCCTCCTGGACGGAGGTACTTGTTGTTGGGGGTCCTAATCTGGGTATGAAGGTTTGTCAACCAGTCCTGGATGGGGTCACACTTCCCCTAAAGGGCTCTGTTTGCAGTTTATGGGTGCTGTTGGATCCGTCAATCCAGATAGATGCAATGGCCAGGAGTGCCAGTTATTAGCTTCAGTTGATACACCAACTGCATCCCTTCCTGGAACCTGAAGACCTAAAAAAACTATGGTGTAGATCAGGGGTAGGCAACTCTTTTGAGCTGGGGGCCGGGTAGCTGTCCTTCAGACAACTGGGGGGCCGAAGCCAAAAAATAAATAATTAAATAATTTTTTTAAAAAAAATAAATAAATAAACCGGAATGAATGTAGGACAAAATTTTCAAATGGAGGGCACTTTTAAAATAAAAAATTGAGGACACACAAAAAAAATTGCTGATTTTTTTAAAAATGTTAAGATAAATGCATGTTTCTGAGGCTTCTATAGACAATCGCCCCCCAAAGGCCCCAGCAGCAATCGGTGGCAGGACTGGGCTGGGGCCGGTCCCAAGGCCTTGCCGGGCCGCATCCGGCCCACAGACCACAAGTTGCCTACCCCTGGTGTAGATGCTGGTAACCACATGACTTGACTTCTGCAATGTGGCCTACAAAGGGCTACCCTTGCACCAAGTCCTGAAACTTCATCTAATTCAAAATATGGCAGCCACAGTTGTCACTGGAAGTTCTAGAGGTGACCATATTAAACCCATTCTAAAGTCTCTTCACTCGCTGCCTGTTAATACTGAGGAACAGTACAAGGTCTTGGTTATAACCTTTAAAGCCCTTCATGGCTTGGGTCCAGCTTACTTATGGGATCTCCTTCTACCATCAATCTGCCCCACACATTAAGGACCTCTGGTAAAAACTTACTATTAAAAAGTAGACTGGCTGTATTTACCCAGAGGACCTTTTCTTCTTCCACTCCCAAGCCTCCGGAAGAGATCCGATATATCACCAGTCTTGAAGGATTTAAAAAGGCACCCAAGATGAATCTCTTCCGGTTATTTCCTATTAATTTAATTAATTGTTCAAAAACTGCAATAACTACCTCTGACCTTGTGATGATTTCCTGTACTAGGGTTGCCACGGGCCATCTTTTCCAGACTCCACGCAACCCTAGTACATTGTAATGGCGGTGCTCTTTCTCCATGGGCGCCACCATTACAACATCACGACCACACTGCCTCCACATGGGGCAGCGCGGATGTGATGTCTTCGCACCGCTGAATGGCACCTGTGGTGCCCTTTCTGCGGCACCAGCAGGAGTTCCGAAACGGAGCTCCTTCCTTGGTTTGTTTCACTGGCACAACCTTTACATGGCTGCATCAGCGACACAAAGGGGAAAGGGGCTGAGGGGCCCCATTCTCCATTTCCCCGCCGCTGTCGGGGTGTCCTTGGGACTTGAAGCCCCAAGGACACTTCTTTCCAGGCTGCAGGGAGGCGCTGTTTTGCCACGTCCCCGCTGCCTGGAAAAGTGGCGGATTAGGACCTCGGGGCTGCCGCTGTGGCAGCTGAGGCCTCGATCCGTCGGGGAAAGAGGTGGGTGGAGGCCGCCCCAAAATGGTGATCTGTAAACAGCCTCAGACATTATGGCTCTTAGCCCAGCAGACTCTTAACTTCCTTAAATCTCGCTGCCACCACCCAGTGAATTATAAAAGGATTTCTCTTAACCTACACCGGGACTGGTTAAGGAACCTTATTTCTTCTTCGTGGTCTCTGCGAATCACACAAATGGGTTTATTCTGCGCCTGCGCAGCAATCCTCGGAAACTTCTAGAATCTCTGGGCAGAAAGTAATGTATCTTTCTGCAACTTTTTGGCGGTAGCCCCGCCCACCCATATATAAGGCCCCTGGCGGCCCGCTCCTCTTCAGTTCCTTCATTCCGCCGCGCTAAGCAGCTCAGGGAACTTCGCTAGCGTTACTGCTTATTCTTCATATTGGAATCTCGGCTTGACCTTCGGACTTTCACTTGACCATTCTTTGGACTCTCACTAATCGGCTTCACTTTCTTCTGACCTCACGGCTTGACCTACGGACCGGTAACGGACTTGTTTACCATGGCCTCGATCAAGCAGTGCACTAAGTGCGGGGTTAAAATCCCCAAGGCTGATGGCCATGAGAGATGTGTCCTCTGCCTCGGGGAGTCCCACATTCCGGGCAACTGCCCCCACTGTAAGGCGATGTCTACCCAGGCCCTCAAAAATAGGGACCAGACACTCAAGGCCGCGCTCTACGAAAAGGTCTTGAGCCAGCCTGGCGCTTCTGGGGATGCGGACGCCCCCAAAGCCCCCAAGAGAAAAGGGGACAAACATGTGGACAAGAAGCGGGCTCGCTCGTCATCGCCACCCGCTAAGAGCCGTCGCAAGGGTCCTCCGAGCACGGTCTCAGTGCCTCCGCCCGAGTCGAGGCCGGTACCGTCCACATCTCCGGTCACCGAGTCGGCGAAGACCCCAACTCCTGTACCGATTGCCTCCCGGATGGTGCCTCTCGAGCCCAGGATCTTGCTCGCTAGCCACCTGTCTGCACCGGCGGATGCCCTGCAGATTGTGGATGTGGACTCCGAGTCTGAAGGGGAGCTCCACGACTCTGATGCCCCTTGTCTCCTCAGAGGATTAGAACCCGTTCTCCTTCCCCTGAGGCAAGGCCACAAGTCCCACCACGGGATAGAGAGCGTCCTCGTTCCCCCCCAAGGAAGGATCGAACCGCATTGGGGGCCGAGGCGGACGCTGCCTTGAAATCAGGCCGTCCGAACTCCACGGAGCGTGACCAAGACTTGTTCGACGCCTTCCCAGACCTGGTATTCGACCACCGTACAGGTCAGTACCTAATCCCCGTGGACCTGTCCCGCCTGCGACGTAACATACGGGCCCACTCACGGGACCATCACCAGACTGGTACTTTCCACGGGCTGGATGATTTGGGCATCACCGACCCTTCGCCCAGAAGGCGCAGAAGATCGCCCTCAAGGTCCAGGTCTAGGTCCCCGCGCTCTGCATCACCACTCTCTGAGGAAGATGATGCTCCGTTCGTCCCAGAGGGACCGGCAGTCCCATCGCCCACGGACGACGTTAGGTCTTTCGCTGATAAAGTTATCCGGATGGCAGATGCCCTGAAGCTAGAAGTGGCCCATCCAGAGGATGATGCCCTCGATCCTGTGGAAAGGAGGATCCACGGTTCCGCACCAGCTCCACCGGCCTTAGCATATCTGCCGTCATTGGAGAAGATTGCTAAGCGTTCATGGGACGCACCGGCCACCATCCCGTCCACGTCCCGTAGGATTGAGAACCTCTATCGGGTCACCCCTTCTGCTCCATCTTGGCTCTCCAACCACCCTAAGCTGAATTCTGCTATAGTGGAAGGAGCCCAGTCCACCTTTGCTCCAAAGTCCTCGTCTTCTCCGATTGACAAGGACAGTAAAAAGCTGGACGGATTGGCCAAAAAGTTTTATGCCTCAGTGGCCCTGGATTTAAAGGTGGCCAACTACGCGGCCTGCATGGGAGCTTACGTGCAGTACCTCGTGGAAAAGATGGACCCTACCATCGCCGACCTGCCAGATGACAGAAGGCGCATGATGTCTGCACTCAGAAATGAGATCCACCTGATAGGCGGACAGCAGATCATCTCCGCTAGACACTCGACGGACTGTGCGTCGAAGATCCTCTCTGGCTCCATAGCCCTCCGACGCTACGCATGGCTCCGATCTTCGGATCTCACCCCGCAAGCCAAGGCAGCGATAGAGGACATGCCCTTCGACAACTCGGGCTTGTTCCACCGGGACACAGACGAGAAGCTCAGCTTCCGTTATAGGATGAAGACCGCGGCCAGAAAGCACGGTATGTCATCCACTACACCCAAGGCCTCACGCCAGAGGTACCCTAGTCAGCGCCCTTGGCAGCCAGGTGGCCAGTACCACTTCCAGCCCCAAGATCGTCCCTATCATCATGACACTCAGCCTCAAGGCCGGTCCTCTCGGTCGCCTGCCTTACCAGCTGACAAGCGCCAGTCTTCCCAACCCACATTCCAGCAGGGTTACAGGAAGAAAGATGGCAGAGGAAAGAAAAGATTCTGATGTGTCCCCGCGCACCTCGTCACCTCCAACAGATTGAGCCCCTTCTTTAACACCTGGGCCACCATTACTACGGACTCTTGGGCACTTAACATCGTCCGTAGGGGCTATGCCCTAGAGTTCTCTGAGCTCCCACCAACTGGAGCTTTTATTTCAACTGTCCCCTCGGACACCCTTCTCGATGAAGTGCGCACTCTTCTAGACAAAGGCGCTATTGAACCCATCTCCCCTGTGAGTTCAAGCGCTGTTTCTTTTCCAGGTACTTCACTGTACCGAAGAAAGACTCTGGCCTTAGACCCATAATGGATCTTCGGGCCCTCAATGACTTTATTGTTTATAAGAAGTTCAGGATGGTAACCCTTGCTTCTATCTTACCACTCCTACAGGAGGGCTACTGGTTTGCGACGCTGGACCTGAAGGATGCCTATTTCCACATCGCGATCCTGGAGGACCACCGCAGGTTCCTTGCCTTCGCTGTCGGCCACCAGGCCTATCAGTACAAGGTCCTTCCCTTCGGCCTTTCAACAGCCCCAAGGGTTTTCACCAAGTGCATGGCACCGGTGGTGGCATACCTGCGTCAAAGGGGAATAACAGTCTTCCCATACCTAGACGACTGGCTCTTCACAGCATCCTCAAAGGACACTCTTCTCAACCAGCTGCAATTTGCCCTGTCTCTACTGCAAGCACTGGGACTACAGGTCAACTTCGACAAGTCCAACTTGACTCCTACCAAGCGAATACCAAGCCCTCTGTACATCCCTGCATCCCTGCCTTCGCCAAAGGCGCCTTCAGGCCCGTGCAGTACAGGTCGCCATGGGACACCTGGCATCCACCACCTTCGTCACACCCTGGGCCAGGCTGCGCCTCAGGCCCATTCAATCTTGGTTCCTCTCCGTGTTCGACCCCGTCCGAGACACGCCTACCAAGCTGCTCACCATCCCGAGGACAGTACAGAGGTCCTTACGATGGTGGCTCCAATCCGACAACGTCTGTGTCGGGATGCCGTTTTTGCCTCCTCAACCAGACCTCTCTCTGACAACGGACGCCTCCCTGCAAGGATGGGGCGCCCACACGCGGGACCTTACAATAAAGGACAAATGGTCGTCGGCAGAGGCTACTCTTCACATCAACGTTCTGGAGATGCTTGCCGTCGAAAAAGCACTCAGAGCCTTTCAGTCGATCCTCGCAGGCAAGGTGGTGCTCCTCCTCACCGACAACACCACCGTTATGTACTACCTCAACAAACAAGGAGGTACAAAGTCGAGGACTCTACTGTCAGTCACCATCCGCATCTGGGACTGGTGCATAGGTCACAAGATCTTGCTACAGTGCATCCATCTGCCCGGCGATCAGAACGACCTTGCAGACCGACTCAGCAGGTCATCCTCCACTTGCCACGAGTGGAGGCTACACCCAGAGGTTACGACCCAACTCTTCAACCGTTGGGGGACCCCCCTCCTCGACCTGTTTGCCTCCCGGCTGAACACCCACACCGCAAGATTTTGCTCACGGTACAGAGACCCAAGATCGGAAGGGGACACCTTCCAGCTCAAATGGACTCAAGGCCTCCTGTACGCCTTTCCCCCGTTTCCTCTGATCACGCGGGTCCTCTCGAAGATGTTGGCCGACCACACGGACGCAATCCTAATAACTCCGTGGTGGCCCAGACAGCCTTGGTTTGCTCCGCTCCTACAACGAGCACAGCACCATCTCCGCTTGGAACACCAGCCCGACCTGCTGTCACTTCACGGTGGGCAAGTCCACCATCCCGAGATGGAATCTCTCCCATTGGTAGCATGGAGGATTCGATCCTGAGGACACTTCCATCCGGTGTACAAGACATCATCAAGGCAGCACAGAGACCATCCACACAGAGGTCCTATGCCTACAAATGGGATAGGTTCCTAACCTTTCTACAAACAAAGGATGTTCCACCATCCCGTGTCTCCATCCCTGTAGTCCTGGACTTCCTCATGACTTTAGCAGGTTCAGGTCTCTCCTTGAGCTCTATCAAATGCTACCTGTCGGCTATTTCATCTCACTACCTGTTTCAGGACAAACCCTCTCTCTTTGGGGACCCTCTCATAAAGAGGTTCCTTAAGGGATTCAATAATTTGCATCCACCGATTCTAGATCCTACGCCACAGTGGAGTCTAGATACCGTCCTGGCACATTTGGTATCCAAGCCCTTTGAGCCCTTAGCTACCACGGACCTAAGACTCCTGACTTGGAAAACGGCCTTCCTGGTAGCCATCACGTCAGCCCGCTGAGCTGGTGAATTGTGTGCCTTGAGGATGGACCAACCATTCCTCCGTTTCCACAAAGACAAGGTGGTGCTCCGCACAGACATCACTTTCTTGCCAAAGGTGGTGTCTGCCTTCCACATCAACCAGGACATTGTTTTGCCAACTCTGGCTCCTAATCCGACCACAGACTCTGATCGTCAGCTCCATGCCCTGGATGTCCGCAGGGCGCTGGCGTTCTATCTGGACAGGACATCTGCTTCCAGGCGTTCGGAGAGACTTTTTGTGTGCTACTCCGAAGCCAAGAAAGGGCTGCCGGTATCACCGCAGAGGTTCTCCAAATGGGTGGCCAACACCATCCACCTCTGCTACGAACTGGCTGGAAAGCCTCTGCCAGATCGGGTTAGAGCCCATGCAACTAGGGCGGTAGCTGCATCCTCAGCCTTTTTGACGGGGATTCCCCTTGAGGATGTGTGTAAGGCTGCTGTCTGGTCCCAGCCATTGACACTCATAAGACATTACAGGCTGGACGCCAGGGCCAGACAGGATGCAGCCTTTGGGAGGGCAGTGTTACTTTCTGCCATGCATTAACCTGTTGCACTGTCAATAAATAACACAGTTGTTTGGTTTACATACTTTATTGGTTGTTTGATTTATTGGTTATTGTCACTCCCTCCTCCACAGACTACAGCTCGCTAGTCTAAACCCATTTGTGTGATTCGCAGAGACCACGAAGAAGAAGAACAGGTTGCTCACCTGTAACTGTGTTTCTTCCAGTGGTCATCTGCGAATTCGCACAAACCCGCCCATCCATCCCCTCAGTGTCTGCTCATTTGACAACGCTTGTTGCCGCGCTGATTAGCGGCTCATTCGGAACTGAAGAGGAGCGGGCCACCAGGGGCCTTATATATGGGTGGGCGGGGCTACCGCCAAAAAGTTGCAGAAAGATACATCGCTTTCTGCCTGGAGATTCTAGAGGTTTCCGAGGATTGCTGCGCAGGCACATAATAAACCCATTTGTGTGAATTTGCAGATGACCACTCGAAGAAACACAGTTACAGGTGAGCAACCTGTTCTTCTCCTTCTTTACTGATCTTCCCAAGCATCAACCGAGCCAAAACACATGTAAAAGGAGCGTCGAGTAGTAGATACTCTAAGGAGGTATTCATTATAATTAACCAAATAAAAATAAAATATCAGATATTAAGAATCTTGCAGGTACAATATTTACAAGTATATAATGTTCAATTCATACAACCTATTAAAACAATAAATAAACCTAAGCGTCCAATTCTGAGACTAAATTCCAGGATCCCCTCTTTAACTCTCTCTCTCAGTCTCCAACTGACACAATTCCCCCAACTGTCTCTTGGTCTCTCAGGCCTTATATCTCCTTCTCACGGAAGCTTCCAGAAGAACCTTTATCTTGCTCTCTGATTGGTCAAGTGAGCCTTCCGTAGCAGTGATGTATTTCTGCGTTTGCATAAACCTCCCTTTACTGCCTGAAGAAGACCTCCATTGACTGGAGCCTAGTCATTACATTTGCCCAAGGCAAGGCTTGCCCCTATTTCCCAATGTTGTTCTTGGGGTCTGCCTTCCAGTTGTTTCAAGGTCTTATGGTTACCTTATGGGAGTCTCTGAAGGGGTTTTCTTGGCAGGTTTCTTCAGAGTGGGTTTCCCATGGCCATCCTCTGAGGCTGAGAGAGTGTGACTTGCCCAAGGCTTCAGTCCTTTTGGAAGCCTTTTTGCTTTATCTCCTAGAAGGCAGCTGAGATGTTGCTTCTTGCTCTGAAGAATGAGAGGAACCTTGTGGCATTCAAAAGGCTAACATTCTCTGGAGTTATGTCTGATGATATGTATATATAGGATTGCAATCCCTGTTCATTTATTAAAAGGTTTATAGTGCACCCCATATCATAGAATCTCATAGCTATGCCCCTTAATAGCAGTTAACCAAATTAAACAGTATATAAAACAAAAACATGAAACAATCTAGACAAGGTAACTGTTACATGGATTTGTAATTGTTTGACCGGACGAACCCAAAGGGTATTGAGCAATGGCTCTTTTTCATCCTGGAGAGAAGTGACCAGTGCTGTGTCCAGTGGGGCTCTGTCCTGAGCCCAGTGCTGTTCAACATCATTATCAATTACTTGGATGACAGAATTGGAGGCATACTTATCAAATTTGCAGATGACACCAAATTAGGAGGAATTGCTAATACTCCAGCGGACAGGATCAAAATTCAAAATTACCTGAACAGACAAGAAAGCTGGGCCAAAGCTAACAAAATGAAATTCAACATGGCGAAATGTAAGGTACTGCACTCAGGGCAGAAAAATAAAATGCACATATATAGGATGAGGGAAACCTGGCTGAATGAAACTACATGTGAAAAGGATCTAGGCGTCCAAGTAGGCCACAAGTTGAAAATGAGTCAACAGTTCGACACGGCAGGTAGAAAGGCCAGTGCAATTTTAGCCTGATCAGTAAAAGTATAGTATCTAGATCAAGGGAAGTAATAGTGCCACTCTATTCTGCATTGGTCAGGTCCCACCTGGAATATTTTGTCCAGTTCTGGGCACCACAATTAAAAAAGATGTTGACAAGTTGGAAAATGCCCAGAGGAGGGCAACCAAAATGGTGAAGGGTCTGGAAACTATGTCCTATGAGGAACGACTAAGAGAGCTGGGGATCTTTAGCCTGGAGAAGAAAAGGTTAAGAGGTGATATGATAGCCCTGTTTAAATATTTGAAGGGATGTCATATTGAGGAGGGAGCTAGCTTGTTTTCTGCTGCTCCAGAGAATAGGACCCGGAACAATGGATGCAAGTACAGGAAAAGAGATTCCACCTCAACATTAGGAGGAACTTCATGACAGTAAGGGCTGTTTGACAGTGGAACACACTCCTTCCTCGGAGTGCAGTGGAGTCTCCTTCCTTAGAGGTCTTTAAGCAGAGGCTGGATGGCCATCTGCCAGTGACGCATGGCAGAATGGGGTTGGACTGGATGGCCTTAGCAGTCTCTTCCTACTCTAGGTTTATAGGATTCTAGGATTTTGAGATCACAATGGGAAAGTCTCAATCCTTTCACAAGGAGCATCAGCTTGAGGTCGCAACAGGCCAGTCTCAATCTTTTAGGTAAAGAGCACCACCGAGAAGTCACAATAGTCCCCTCTCAATCCTTCAGGCAAGGAGTATGAACCTGAAGTCACAATGGTCCATTCTCAATCCTTCAGGCATGGAGCATCAGCTTGAGATCACAATAGTCCCATCTCAATCCTTCAGGTACAGAGCACCACCCTAAACTCAGTCCTGTCTCAATCTTTCAGGCAAGGAGCATCAGGGTGAGATCACAATGGACCACTCTCAATCTTTTAGATAGAGCACCAGCCTGAACTCATAATAGTTCTGTCTCAATTCTTCAGGCAAGGAGCATCAGGTGAGGTCACAATGGTCCAGTCTCAATCCTTCAGCCAAGGAGAATCAGACTGAGGTTGTAATGGGCCAGTCTCAATCTTTCAGGTAAGGAGTATCAGCCTGAGATCACAATGCTCCAGTCTCAATCCTTCAGCTAAGGAGCATCAGCCTGAGATCACAATCAGACAGCCTTAATGTTTCAGGTAAGGAGCCTCAGACTGAGGTCACAACGGGCCAGTCTCAGTCGTTCAGGCAAAGAGCATCAGCTTGAAGTCATAATGGGCCAGTCTCAATCCTTCAGGAAAGGAGCATCAGACTGAAGTCAAAATGGGCCTGTCTTAATCCTTCATTCAAGCAGCATCAGTATCAGATCACAAATG
>JACSCI010000689.1:5097-26896 GCA_016801065.1 Sceloporus tristichus | reverse complement strand
CTGGCTTGGCTGCTGCTGCGCTGCGAGGGAGGGGAGATGTTCCTGGGTCCAGAGAGCGCCCCGTCGCTTGCCCTTTCCCGCCGCCGCCGCCGCCGCCGCGAGTCAGATACATGTGTAATTTAAACAGCATATTCAGTGAGTCACTGGACACCTCATCTATAGCCTCTCCAATAACGCCGGCGTCCAATTCAGCTCTTATCTCAGAGATGTTATCTGTGAAATGGTCATTTAAAGCATCACAGTGAGGGGTGGAAGGCTCTAATATTGAGTTCCTGGGGGAAGATGCCTGAGTTATGTTCCAGATTCCCTCCCCCCCTTTAACAGTCCCTCTATGCTTCTCTTCCCTTGGCAGTTTCACTCCTTCACTCCTTCATTCTCTTCCCTTAACCTACATCCCTTGGGGGGGGGGAGGTCCAAGGCCCCCCAGGGGGGACATTCTTTCTCGGGCTGAGGGTCTCTCTACTGGTCCTTCTCAGCAAGGTTGTTGTATGTGTGTATGTATGTATGTGTGGGGGTGCCTAATCCTGTGGGTCTTCAAGCCAAGTTCCTAGGTTGCCAGGGGAGGGTCAGTTGTTTCCCCACATCTCCCTCCTCTTGGATTTGGCCTCTATGTCTCTTCTCCACCCAGACATAGCCCCCTCCCCCAGAGATACCCCCCCATGTTGTTTCTAATGCTATTGAAGCCTATGCTGTGTGATGCTCTGTATTTGGCACAAAAACCTCCCCCAAAAGAGGCATCAGAAGGGAGGGTCTCTCCTCTGCCCCACTTTGCAGGAGGAAGGGGGCTCCTCAAAGCCCTTTTTACCTTTGGATCACCCTCCCCTCCATGGCCATACCTCTCTCCAAGGGTCCCCCTGCACCCTTTCCTGGAAGTAAAGGACCTAGAAACTGTTGTACATTCACTGGTAACTTCACAACTTGATTTCTGTAATGCGCTCTACATGGGGCTACCTTTGTGCCTAGTCCGGAAACTTCAACTAGTGCAAAATATGGCAGCCAGGCTGGTCGCCAGAAAAACTAGGAGTGACCAAATAACACCCATCCTAAAATCTCTACACTGTCTGCCTATTAGTTTCCAGGCACAGTACAAGGTGTTGGTTATAACCTTTAAAGCCCTGCATGGCTTGGGTCCAACCTATTTGAGGGATCGCCTGCTCCCACATAATCCACCCCGCACCCTCAGGTCCTCTGGGAGAAATCTATTGCAGCCTTTAAAAACCAGGGCCTTCTCTGCAATTGCTCCCAAACTATGGAACGGCCTGCCAGACGAGATCCATCAAATTGCCAGCTTAGACAACTCTAAAGAAGCTGTCAAGACGGATCTCTTCCGGCAAGCCTCTCCTGAATAAAAGTGCCGGCCACAGAATGACTTCCACCCGCATCATGTATCAGCCCACCGCTCTGTCCTCGTTGTATTTTTTATTGTGTTTTTAATAGATATTTTAATTGTAACATGTTTAATCCTGGGGGGAATTTGGGACATAATTTTGTAAATGTGGATTTTAATGTGTTGTGAGCCGCTTTGATTGTCTCATCACAGAAAAGTGGGATACAAATAAAAGTTTTATTTATTTATTTATTTATTTATTATACTCCCCCAGTACCTGGGCCCAAATGAATCCCCCAAGGAGGGGCTGGGAAGGAAAGAAGAACAGGAGGCCTGGCAGGCCCCCTGCTTTTCTTTGGGGGAAGAAGAGGGGCTTCCTTCCTTCTTACAACACCTGAAGATCCTCCAGCCATTTGGACGAGAGCTATCCCCACTTCACTCCCTCCCTCTGAACAGACTGTGAGGGCAGTAATGGCTTCAGGGGCTCAGACTGTACATGCATAGATGCCCCAAAGGTCCCTCCTCAGCATGCGCAGGGATCGAAAGGCCCTTGCTGCTGCTGCTGCTTTTTCCACTGTCGGCCTTTGGAAGAAGGGAAGGAGTATGCCCTTCCTTCCTTCCTTCCTTCCTTCCTTCCTTCCTTCCTTTCTTCCTTCCAGAATGGAGCCCATGCTGCAGAGCTGGACTAAGGAGGGAAAGGCTGCGAAGGCTCTGCTTTGTACATATAGCTCTCTCTCTCTCTCTCTCTCTCTCTCTCTCTCTCTCTCTCTCTGTGTGTGTGTGTGTATAAATGTGTGTGTGTTTGCCTCTGTTTTTGTGGCTAGAAAAGGATCTAAGGCCTGAGGAAAGAAGAAAGTGTCAAATTTGTGCAAATGCAGGACTTCTGTGCATCAATGAGTACAGTGTGTTGAAACAACAAAGAACTTTATTAAGAACACATAGTCAGAAATTCAGCATTTAAGTCAGAACTACCCACCCCAAGCCAAAGAATACATTTAAACCCCAAAACCTAAAACTCCACCCTCTTCCAAACCTAGCCCCCACCTCCAATACGCACAATCTATGCCCCACAGGTAACAAGGCCCCTTTTGCCATTCCCAGAGACTAGCCCTTTCTGTTAATATTGGCCTCTAACTTTCATCAACCAACATCCGACAAATTCCAAGAGCTATCATTGCCATAACTATACTAGCCAGCTGCAACAAATCCCATTCCTCTATTCAGCTAACCTATACCACAATCAAAAATCCCCAGGCAATTTTATAAACTAAAGCAATGATATATACTAATAGCAATTAAAACCTAAACCTAACAAAATAAAACTTTAAAGTATAAACAGACATACAGACAGACACACCTAACACAAAACATCACAATTCTTGACAAAAATAATGTTAGTTCACTTCTGGGATTTGTGTGGCTTCTCTCCTGTGTGGCCTCTCTGATGTCTCACTAGGTTTGACTTCAGAGGAAAACATTCCCCACAATGCTGGCATTTGTACGGCTTTGCTCCTGTGTGGACTCTCTGATGTGTCACTAGGTATGACTTCTGAGAAAAACATTTCCCACAATGCTGGCATTTGTATGGCTTCTCTCCTGTGTGGCCTCTCCGATGCATCACTAGGACTGACTTCCGAGCGAAACATTTCCCACAATGCTGGCACTTGTATGGCTTCTCTCCTGAGTGGACTCTCTGATGTGTCACTAGGACTGACTTCCGAGAAAAACATTTCCCACAATGCTGGCATTTGTATGGCTTCTCTCCTGTGTGGACTCTCTGATGTGTCACTAGGTTTGACTTCAAAGAAAAACATTTCCCACAATGCTGGCATTTGTAGGGCGTTGCTCCTATGTGAGATCTCTGATGTATCACTAGGTATGACTTTGAAGAAAAACATTTCTCACAATGTTGGCATTTGTATGGCTTTGCTCCTGTGTGAGATCTCTGATGTATCACTAGGTATGACTTTGAAGAAAAACATTTCCCACAGTGTTGGCATTTGTATGGCTTCTCTCCTGTGTGGACTCTCTGATGTTTCACTAGGTGTGCCTTCTGAGAAAAACATTTCCCACAATGCTGGCATTTGTATGGCTTCTCTCCTGTGTGGACTCTATGATGCTTGACAAGGACTGACTTGTAGGCAAATCTTTTTCCACAATGCTGACATTTATGTGACTTCTTTCTTGTGTGGACTCTCTCATGACTGACAAGTTCTTCTGTAAACAAGAACAATGACAGACAAGACTGAATCTCAGTGTTAAGAGAGGAAGGTGTTACCCCAAGATTTAGCCCTACATTCATGCCTCCCTATTTCAGGTTAAATTAATAAAGTTGGTGTGAGTGACCTGAGCAAGAACACTGTTCTGGATGCCCCAAATCCATATAATGATTGTATCCTTACTCCTAGGAGCTACCAAAGAAGAAATTGAAGGGGAACTGCCATAAGGAAATCAGTAGAAGCAGATAGTCAGGCATTTGAAAAATATTCCAATAAATATATGTAAAAATACTTTGATTGAAAAGAGGCATCATTTTCTGTGAGACTGCCATAGAGTGTTGAGTCAGAGCACATGGAATGATGCAAGCTAACTGCAGAGGATGCTTAATGCTGTGTGGCACCAGGAGATGACTCACAACCAATACAGTATACAGCTAAAGAAGCCAATGTCATTCTAGGTTGCATCAATACAAGTAAAGTGTCTAGATCAAGGGATGTAATAGTGCTATTCTATTCTGTTTTAGTCAGAATAATCCTGTATCCAGTTCAGGGCAGTGCAACTCCCTTAGTTTTGTGGAGTCCTCTTCCTTGGAGGTCTTTAAACAGAGGCTGGATGGTGTTTGGAAATGATTCTATAATTCTAGTGGGATCATAACACCATGATCATTTAGCACAAAATGGACCTCAGTCTTCATAGAAAGGACAATGGATTCAGGTTCCTTACCCACAGAAGCCACATTCTCATAATTCTCCATCATGACATAATTGTACATAAGTCTCTGCTTCTTCGTCAACAGATTCCATTCATCCTCAGTGAAATATACTGCCACATCCGCAAAGGTCACCTGCAACAGAAAACAGCCTTCATCCAGAGAGTGACTAAGGAAAAGGGGAGGAAATCGCATGGTGCATCCCAAATATTATTTTGGCCAAAGTTGTTTATGAGGAAGGTCACACATATGGGGAAGGGCACAGCAGTTTGCTGTAGCTTCAGCCTCCTGGGAAGGGCAATATCCTGCCTCCTTCTTTCCTCTCTTCTCCCCACTTTTGAGTTGATGGGGTGCAAACTGAATGGCACTCAGGAACTGAAGTGAGCTGAGAAGGGGGGAAAATGGGAGGATGAGAGAGCAACCAGGACATTTTTAAAAGCCCCTGAAAAAGTGGGGTGACAGAGGGTTAACCAGGACTGTCTCTGCCATATTGGGAGAATATGTTCTCCGCTTGCTTTCATGAACTGGCCCAGCACTGACACAGATGAAAATTAATAGTCAAGAACTTCAACTCACCAAAGAATTCTTGTACCTCCGCAGACTGTTTCTTTTGGAGCCCAACTCCCTCTGCTTGGCCTCTGTGTCGGCCATCAGGTGGGCAGGGGTCCTGGTGGTCTTGCACTTGGGTCACTTCTAGCAAGAGAGGCCCCAAAGCCGTGTAGAAGGAAGCAGAGATGAAGGTCCTGAGAAAAGGGACCAGGGTTAGGATTAACTTGGCAAGAAACCTTGCAGCAATCAAAGACACAGAGAATAGCATCCTGCTGGTGAGATACGCAGGTGACATATGCCTCCTTTGGGTCAATGCAGAGGTGGGCATCCCCTTCCTCCCTCTGCACCAAACAAAGCCCCCTGAACCTAGGATAGATTCACTGAAGCTTCCCTACACAAAAGATACTCCATGCCTTCTTATTGTGGTGGCGGATTAGAGGATGGGGAATTGGAGAGGGCCCTGGTTATGTCCCTGTAGCTAGATGTTTCTATGTTTGTTTCATTCTTATTTATTATTATTATATATAATAATTATATAATATATATAATAATTAGGATTATTTCTGTAGAGCAGATACAGCCTAAATCGGTTGTAAAAGGATAGAAGCACCCAAGTCTTGTTTTTACTCTCCAAATAATGGTTTTCCTTTTAAAAAATAAGTAGTTTGTTTTAGTCTGTAATCCTTATTTTTGTTGTTCTTGTTTCTTTCTATTTTTATTTGGTCATTTGAGATGGCTTCCTTCTTGAGTGAAAATCTCTTAATAAGAAACTGGAGAGACTTTTAAAACCTCCCAAAGGAGCTACTTTTGACCTTGTTTGGGAGACAAGCCTCGTCTTAGGAGCCAAAGCCCAATGTTTGTTAAGAATAGTAATAAGGCTTGTATTAAAACTATCCTCCCTATTTCTGATCCCTTTTCAAACCCATCTTCCCCAGAAGGAGCAGAGCTGTGTAATAAGAAAACCCTCTCAGAAAAGAGACACAAAAGACACACAAAGAGACACACTTCCTTCCTTTTGGCCCAAGGAGCCTGGCCTCCTTCTGACTCTGGAGCCTCAGGAGAGAAAGAGAAGCCTCTGTCCAACTGAGACTCAGAGAAGGTTCTGGAACATTATTCCCCACAGTCACAAGCAGCACAAAATGGCCTCCAGAACACAAAATGGAATTCTGGGAAATGTAGTTTTGTGAGACATTGCACCTACTATGTCAGAGAGCTCTGGTGCCACAATAAACTCCATTTCCCAGGATTCACTAGCACTGGGCCTGGGCAGTTAAAGCGCTCTCAAACTGGACTATTGCTGCCGTGTGTTTTGGACCTTACTTGGCCACAAACTGTCCATAGCCTGCAATGCATCTCCTAATTCTGTTGGCAGTCCCTCCCTCCCAACACTTTCTCATTTCCCCCCAAAACCAGAGCAAAGCTGGCAGATGGAAAGAGGTTTTAAAGCAGCATTTAAATCTCCCATATATGTTTTAAAAAGACTAAATGTCCCAAATGCTATTATCAGTTTTGTAGCTATTATTACAGAAAGACGCAGAGTGCAAACTCCTCAAGTACCTTTGTTTTCTGGACTGAGATGGGCTTTTCCAACTGACTCACTGTGATGATCTCCGGTGGTCCAAGCAGCCAAATTGTGGCCCTGGAATAATAATAATAATAATAATAATAATAATAATAATAATAATAATAGTTTTATACACCTCTCTTCAGCCAAAAGGCCATCAGAGTGGATTACAAATTGTTAATTAGACATTTAGACATTATGGCTCTTAGCCCAGCAGACCCTTAACTTCCTGAAATCCCGCTGCCATCATCCAGTGAATTATAAAAGGGTTTCCCTTAACCTAGACTGGGACCAGATAAGGAACATTATTTCTCCTCCTTTACTGATTTTCCAATCTTCAACTGAGCCAAGACATGTGTAAAAAGAGTGTAAAGTAGTAGATACTCTACGGAGGTATTTACTATAAATAACAAAATATAACTGAAATATAAGCCATACAAGATATTAAGAATCTTGCAGGTACAATATTTGCAAGTATATAATATTCAATTCATACAAGCTATTAAGGAAATAAATAAACCTAAGCGTCCAATTCTGAGACTAACTTCCAAGATCCGCTCTTTAACTCTCTCTCTCTTGATCTCCAACTGACACAATTCCCCCAACTGTCTCTTGGTCTCTCAGGCCTTATACTGTATCTCCTTCTCACGGAAGCTTCCAGAAGAACCTTCATCTTGCTCTCTGATTGGTCAAGAGAGCCTTCCGTAGCAGTGATGTCATTCTGTGTGGGATGTGGGAGGGACTGGGACTCCAGCCAATGGTAGCCCTCAGAGTGTCCTCAGGAGGACTTCTTCTGTTTCCAAAAGAGCACTGAACCCATGCCTTTGAGACAGGGTTGGTCCACCATTTTGATGCAGTGAGACTCCTGGTTCTGGCAGTTGGTTTGGAGCCATGATGAAAGGAAGCCATTCCTAATGGCTGAATATGTGGTCTTCCTATTTCTATTCCCAGGGAAGGGAAGAGGGCCCTGGAGTGTTCTCTGCCTTATATCCAAAAAGAACTTGCCTTCCAGGCAGACTAGAAATCAAATGCATAAACAATAAAACTTACATGATTGTGAGAGGCTGCCCTAGACTTATATCAGTTTAGTAAAGCAGACTGTCAGGACCTACATGAAAACTTTTCATGTGCTAAAAATGTCTCCCATCACACAAGAAATCTAGATCACCAGATTTTAGCCTTTTCTTTTCCCTCTCACCCCATTTTTGAAGATCCAGGGAGCTAAGGAAAAGAGAGGGGAGGATATTCCAATATGTCCCACTCTATTGATATTCTGAAGTGGTCAAATCATAAACTGCCTCTATTTCCCCTAAGGGAAATGGGGGGTATTCAGTTATTTCAATGGGAGGCACCTCTGAGATCCCTGGGGCCCAATGTGGCTGCCCACCCCTGTTTTGAAGATGTCTCCAGGCTGTTTCAAGGCTCCTCCCTTGAGCCCTAGCCTCACCAAAACTGGGGTCTAATTCCAAGCCCCCTTCTCCAGCCTTTCCTATGGGTTCATTTATCTATGCATTATCCCACTTTTCTCACCAAATGGGACTGAAAGTGTCTCTATCCTGCCCCATACTATCTCAGTGTGTCTTAGAGAGAGAATGGCAAGGAAGAGATGCTGAAGGTGAAATGCTTTAGCAGTGCAGATGGAGAAGAGAGCAGGTGGGGAAGTTGGAGAGAGGAGGGAGAAATGGAAGGGGATCAGGGATCTGGAAGCCAGGGAAGGAGGCAAGGAGCAGAGCAAAGATGTCTGGCTCTGTTTGGACAGAACTCAGCTTGGAACTCTGGGAAAGTGCATAATAGATGTGCCTCAAGTATTGTGAGGCAGCTGCGAACCTAAAAAACTTTAACAACCGCTGCAACTAAACTTGTGTGACCCAGGTCAAGTTGTTGTTTTCAGACATTTTAAGGGGTTTCATTGCAGCCATGATGACTAATATCTATAAAGGAACACCAAAACTCCTTTATCTCTCATATTTGTTTTCCTAGCTGAGCTTGCTTAGCTCCATTGTAGATTGTGAGGCCTCTCCTCTCTTCATGCTGAGTTGAGCCTTGTCTGTCTTTGGCCTTCTTTCTAGAAGAATTTGAGACTCGTGAGAGAATGGAGACTGGGGAGAAACCGTACAAATGCCAGCAGTGTGGAAAATGCTTTGCTCAGAAGACGCACTTTGTGTTGCATAAGAGAGTCCACACAGGAGAGAAGCCATAGATATGCCAGCAGAGTGGAAAATACCTTGAAGACAAATCAAACATTATGGTTCATCACAGAGTCCACATAAGAGAGAAAACATACAAATGCCAGGAGTGTGGCAAGTGTTTTAATTCAGGTACCAACCTTATACATCACCATAGCATTCATATAGAAAAGAAGCCATAGAAATGTAAGACTGCGTTAAACAATTTTCTCAGAATTCAGACTTTTAGAGGCCTCAAAATCAACACTGGAGAGAAAGTGTAGAAATGATAATGGTTGGAAATACATTTTTGGAAAACAAACCTTCATACATTTTGTTGTATTTTGTAAAGGTCTATTATGATCTTTATTTATGCTACTTCTGCTACAAGGTTTTTGGTTGGAAAGCACCTTGCCTTTACAGGAACATTCAATAAACCTTTGCATTATTTGGAGCATTCTCATTCTTCTTTGCATATCGAGAATCTGTGAAGGATAGCATTAATTATGGAAGCATCAGAATTAGTGTTAATGAAGTGCTGCTAGAATTCAACTGTTTGCAACCATAAAAGGGGATGCAGAAGATGCATTTCTGTTTCCTTTCTAGCCCTTCATTGAAATACAAAACATTCGCTAACTCTCAAGTCAAAGCCTGATTTCCCTTCTTTTCCCCAGGACCTTTTATCTTTCTGTTGTTGTTTTTAAAACTGAGTAGTTTTGTTATATGTGTTATTTCATTTTTGATTGCTGGTCTTCGATTGTAATAAAGTTATAGACTGATTATTTCTGTCCTTCTCCTGTAACATGTGTGTTTTCTTGCTCTTTTTACACGGGACAGTAGGGATGTATACATCAGGGCCTGGCATTGAGCTTCCAGTTTTCAGGCATCATCTTCAGAAAGAAGATGAGGGTGCCTTTTCTCCATTTTTGGGGGTAGCCCAACTCCAGGCCAGAGGAAAGGGCCCTGTGCAAATATACGTTCAGCTGCTAGAGCAGTAGCTTATTATAATTTGCAAGTCTTGATTCATTGGTTGCTTCAACTCACAAAGATTGTAGGGTCTATGGATTTGCTCAGTTTCCTGCTTTCTCCTAGTTCTGGTGGTACAGGGCTGACCTCTCTACTCTGCAACCACCATCTGGCTAGAAACAAGGAGGGCAAATTGAATGTGCTTTATCATGTCTCCCAAAGTAAGTGAGGAAGAATAGTTCTCTCATTTCCCCTTGATCTGGGAACAGACCTTTAAAATTTCTCTCTTCATTTCCACACAGGAAAGTATATTGAGTAGATTTGAATGACAAACTGTGAGCAACTGGTTAGTAATTTATGCATTAGGCTGAAAGAGATCGCTAGAGGCCCTGCCCCAGGTCCTAGGTTTTAGCTCACAAACCTCAGGACCTGGGACAATCCTGAATTCACAACCCTACAAGAGAGATAGAGGGACACCAGAAAGTAGACAACCAAAGTCCTATACATATTATCCAATTGTAGCAGTTTGGTGCCATGTTAACGGCTGTGGATCCATCCTACAGAAACCTGGGAATGGGGTGCTTAGAACTGGATGCTTGGTAGAGAGCCCCAGTGCAGTCCTTCATGAGAGTTGCTATATAATTCTAAGTACCTGAAAGAGGAAATCCCGGGATTCTGTGGGACTGAGTCTTGGAGGTTTCATGGTGTCAAAGTGCTAGGTTTGGGCAATGGAGATACAGCCCAGGTGCCAAAAATGACCCATAGCAATTCTGGACAGACTCATTCAGTCTCTGTCTCTATTGGTGGAGGGCTATTTACACCAAGAAACCCATGGATCCTCAAGGGATCTCCAGTTTATTTATTTATATACATCCATCGTTTCTCCCAATATAGGGACTCAGGGTGGCTAACAATACATTTAATACAGTAGAAATTCAAAACAATGCAAAGAGATTAACATTACATTTTTGAAAAAAATTAAACCTTTTATATACTGTGGTTGCACCTTGAAATTAGTAAATTGTATCAAAAACCATATACAAACCTTGATCTCTGAATTGCATAGCAGTTCAAACCTTATCTCTCATTTTGCTTAGGATCCAGCACTTGAGGCATCAGTATTTCCAGAAAGGAGAGAAAGTGGAAATGCGAAATACTTTTTGTTTGGAGGAAGTGTCTATCCAGATTCTGTCCTGTAAAACTATTAGAGCTCACTTTGATGCTGTTTTTGATTCAGAACATATGTTTTTAAGGCATCTTGCACTTCTATCTCCATCCAATAAACCTTTGAATTCTTTCAAGCATTCTGTTTTCCTGACTGCCCATCCCAAGAGTATGAAACATAGCACCAGTCATGGAGATTCAGTCTTTTTCTTAGTAGAGATACAGAGCGAGAGCCCCAGGATCCCCACTCCTGGAGTAAGACCTGGCCCAGTTCATTGCAGATATTTGACGTACTTGATGTTAGAGTCAGACTGGGAGGCTTTGGGAGTCCCTATCCCTCCATAAGTAACTTTCCCAAGAGCAGTCTAGGTCTCCCTTCCAAAGGCCAGCAGTGAATGGAGAAGGAGGCCTTGGGAAGTAGAGGAAAGCTTGACTTGACTCCCAAAGACTCTCCCTTGAAGGTTTCCATCTCTCTAGGAAACAGAGGAGCCTGGGAGGGAGACTGAGGACTAGGGCATGCTGGGAAAAGCTTCAGGGGGAGCTTATGGGAGCAAATGTGAGACTTTGCTTTCTCCCTCCGATTACTTTCCTGCTCTCTTTTGACAATGTAAGCTCAATGGTGGAAAAGACTGCAAATGCCATCTTCCCTGTACATTCAATGCTCACCGCTATGGCACCTTAGGAGTAAGCAAGTCTCCACTGAGGGCAGCACAGTGAAAAAACAAAATCCAAAATGGGGAGTAGTCTTTGAGATCCTGATGGTCCTCTGAGAGGAAAATGCCAGCCCCTGAAACCAATCCTGGTCAGCTTTTGGGAAAGGGCCCTCAAGGTTTGCCCCGATGGACTCTGAGCCCATTGCAGACTGTCCCTTCCCTGAGTCTTGCTCTCCTGGAGGCTCAGAGGGGATTCTGGGGTGCCTGGGTACCTCCTCTTCTTAGGGACCCTGAGCCACAGGTTCAGCTAAAATGGTAATTCACCCATGATGAGCCCCCTGTTTCCCACTCTGTCCTGGCACATGCCTTAGTAAACCTCTTCAATGAGAATTTGGGAGCTCTTAATCTTAGTGGAAATGGGAACCTCTGGAATCCTCCTATTCTTCCCAGCCAGGAAAGAAGGGATAGTTGTGAATCTCTTCCAAGGAAAAGAGTGTTGTTGTTGTTGTTGTTGTTGTTGTTGTTGTAATAACAGGGCTCCAATAAATGGAGGTCTTCTTAAGGCAGTAAAGGGAGGTTTATGCAAATGCAGAATGACATCACTGCTACGGAAGGCTCACTTGACCAATCAGAGAGCAAGATAAAGGTTCTTCTGGAAGCTTCCGTGAGAAGGAGATATAAGGCCTGAGAGACCAAGAGACAGTTGGGGGAATTGTGTTGGTTGGAGATAGAGAGAGAGAGTGAAAGAGCGGATCTTGGAAGTTAGACTCAGAATTGAATGCTTAGGTTGATTTATTTGTTTTAATAGCTTGTATAAATTGAACATTATATACTTACAAATATTGTACCTGCAAGATTCTTAATATCTTGTAGGACTTATATTTTAGTTACATTTTGCTATTTATAATAAATACCTCCTTAGAGTATCTACTACTTTACACTCCTTTTACACGTGTCTTGGCTCAGTTGATGCTTGGAAAATCAGTAAAGGAGGAGAAATAAGGTTCCTTAACTTGTCCCAGTGTAGGTTAAGGGAAATCCTTTTATAATTCACTGGGTGCTGGCAGCGTGATTTCAGGAATTTAAGAGTCTGCTGGGCTAAGAGCCATAAGAGGGCCGCAGTTTGGCTTCTTGGACCACAGGAGATCATCACAAGGGCAGAGGAAGTTAGAGCAGTTGTTGAACAATTAATTAAATTAATAGGAGATTGCTGGAATGTTAAACTGGAAAGAGATAGGTCTTGGTTGCCTTTTTAAAGCCTTCAAGACAGGTGATATATCAGATCTCTTACAGAGGCTATTTCTTAACTTGGAAGTGACAGAAGAGGAGGTCCTCTGGGTAAATGCAGCCAGCCTACTTTTTAATAGTAAGATGTGTGGGGCGGATTGTATGGGAGAAGAGGATCCCATAAGTAAGCTGGACCCAAGCCATGAAGGGCTTTAAAGGTTATAACCAAGATTTGTATTGTTCCCAGAAATTAACAGACAACTAGTGAAGAGACTTTATTATAGGTCTAACATGGTCACCTCTAGATCTTCCAGTGACCACTTTGGCTGCCATATTTTGAATTAGATGAAGTTTCCGGACTTGGTTGAAGGGTAGCCCTTTGTAGACTGCATTGCAGAAGTCAAGACGTGAGGTTACCAGCGCATGCATCATAGTTTCTAGGTCTTCAGGTTCCAGGAAGGGACGCAGTTGGTGTATCAACTGAAACTGATATCAGGCACTCTTGGCCATAGCATCTATCTGAGTTGACATCTGGAGTGACGGTTCCAGGAGCACCCCCAAACTGCAAATACCGTCCTTTAGGGGAAGTGTGACCCTGTCCAGGACCGGTTGACAAACCTCCATATCTGGATTAGGATATACAACAACAAGTAATTCTGTTTTATCTGGATTCAGTTTTAATCTGTTTTTCCTCATACAGCCCATTACTTTCTCAAGACATTCATTCAGAGGGGAGATGCCTTCCTTGTTTGACGCTGAGGTATGCAGCATGGAGACATATATCCGGGTGTCACCAGCAACTGATAGCAGCCCAGATGATCTCTCCCAGAGGTTTCATGTAGATGTTAAAGAGCACTGGGGACAGGATGGCACTCTGCGGGATGCCAAATTCAAGCTCCCTTTAAGAGAAGCAACTTTCCCCAAGCATCACCATCTGGAATCTGCCCAATGCAGTGCCCCCGAACCCCAATTCCCTCAGGGTTTCCAGAAGATGCCATGATCGATGGTATTGAAAGCCACTGAGAGATCCAAAAGGATCAACAGGCTCACACTTCATCTGTCAATACTCAAGCAGAGATCATCTACTAAGGCGACCATAGCAGTCTCGACTCCGTATCCCATCCTGAAGCCAGTTTGAAATGGGTCCAGATAATCTGTTTCATCCAAGACCGCTTAGACTTGAAGAGCAACTGCCCTCTCATCACCTTGCTTAGAAATGGAAGATGAGAGACTGGTCTGTAATTGTTCGTGTCCAAGAGATATAGAGAAGGCTTCTTCAGAAGCGGCCGTTTTACCACTTCTTTTAAGCAAGATGGAAAATAGCCCTCCCTAAGAGATGCATCTATAATATATCTCAGGTGAGTCCTAAGTGCATCTCCTCCTTGGAGGACCAGCCATGAAGGGCAACGGTTGAGAGGGCAAGTTGTCTTCTTCACATTTCCAAGGAGCTTGTCCACATCCTTGGTCCTCACAGATTCAATTTGATCCAGTATGATCTTATTCACAGAGTCACTGGACACCTCACCTATAGCTTCTGCAATAACGTCGGCATCCAAGTTGGCTCTTATATGAGAGATTTTATCGACAAAATGGCCATTTAAAGCATCACAGTGAGCTGTGGAAGGTTCTCATAATGGACTCCGGGGGGCAGGCGACTGGATCGGTTCCCAGATGCTTCCCCTCCACCTCAGGACTCCCTTTATGTTTCTCTTCCCTTGGCAGTTTCCCTCTTTCCTTTCTTCCTTCTCCTCCTTTAACCTAAATCCCATCAAGGGCTCTAAAGCCCTTTCAGCATGTTCCCAAAAGTGGGGGGAGACAATTTTTCTGATACTAAGGGTCTCTCTGTTGACCCTCCTCTGCAGGGTTGTTGTGAAGGGAAAGGTATATATTTGGAATGTGTGTGTCTGCCTAATACGGATACTGTGGGCTTCTATGCCTAGTTTGCAGGTTGCCAGGGGGATGTCCCTCTCCCCAGAAGGGGCTTTGAGGTCCCTCTGTCTGCCTCCTCTTGGCTTTGGCCTAGATTTGGGCTCTTCTCTCTCCCCCGAGACAGAGCCCCCTTCCCTAGGACCTCAGGAAAACCCCCCCCCCCCAAAAAAAACCTTGTTTCCAATGCTATTGAACCCTCTCCTGTGTGATGCTTTTCATTTGTCACAAAAATCTTTTGACTGGGGGCCTCCCTTCTTCTGAACACCATCTCAGCCCCTCCCAGAGATGAAAAGGGTGCCCCCTTCCTGGAAAGCAAAAAGGAGGACCTAGCCAAGCCAAATGTCTCCCCAAATGAGTAATCAGAAGGGAGGGTCTGTCTCTGCCCCACTTTCCAGGAGGGAGGGCAGTCCTCAAAGCTCTTTCTGTTTTTGGATCACCCTGCCCCCTCCCCCTATGGCCATGCCTCTCCCCAAGGGTCCCCCTAGCTCTTTTACTCGTAATAAGCCCCCCTATGTACCTGAGCACCAAGGAATCCCCAAAGAAGGGGAAAGGAAGGAGGGAGGGAGGGAGAGGAGGCCTGGCAGGGCCCCTGCCTTTGTTTGTGGGGGGAGCAGAGGGGTTTTCTTTTTTCTTATAACCCCCCCCCCAAAGGATCCTCCAGAAGACCCTCCAGACATACCTCTGAACGAACGAAGGCTCCCCCCACTTCCCTCCCTCCCTCAGAATAGAGGTCTATTATAGAAGCAATGGCTTCAGGGGCTGAGGCTGCACATGCACACATGCCCCCAAAGCCCCCTCCATAGCATATGGAGGAATCGCCAAGGCTTTGCTGCTGGTGCTGCTTATTCCGCTGGTGGCCTTTGCAGGAAGGGAAAGAGTGCGCCAGGGGTTCAGCAGCCTCCCCTCCCTCCCTCCGTCTGAGGAGAGTTGGAGGAGCCCAAGGTAAGAAGCTAGACTCAGGAGGGAAAGGCAGGAAAGGAAGGCTTTGCTTTGTACATACAGCTCTGTCTGTCTATGTTGTTGTGTGCGTGTGTGTGTGTATTTGCTTCTTGTGGCTGGGAATGGAGCTGAGGACTGAAGAGAGAAGAAAGTGTCAGTTTTGTGCAAATTCTGAACTTATGTGCATCAAAGAGTCCAGTGTGCTGAAATAACAAAGAACTTTATTGAGAACACAGTCAGAAATTCAGATTTTAAGTCAGAACTGCCCTCCCCAAGCCAAAGAATACATTAAAACCCCAAAACCTAAACCTCCACCTTCTTCCAAACATAGCCCCACCTCCAATTCCCACAGTCTATGCCCCACAGGTAACAAGGCCCCCTTTGCCATTCCCAGAAACTAGACCCCTTTCTGCTAATACCAACCCACAACATTCTTCAGCAAACATCCCAAAAATCCCAAATGCTATCATTCCCATTACTATTCTAGCCGGCTGCAACAAATCCCACCCCACTATCTAGCTAACCTATACCACAACCCATAATCCCCACCCAAGTTTATAATTAAAAGCAATGATCTATACTAATAACAATAAAAACCTAAACTTAACACAATATAAATTTAAAACAGACATATGGACAGACAAACCTAACACACAAAATCACAAGGGTCTTTTCTTATCACAACTGGATAGAACATATATTTTTTGTATTCCTTCTTGACTTCTTGTTAGATCACTGCTCAGATTTGTGTGGCTTCTCTTCTGTGTGGATTCTTTGATGTCTCACTTGGTGTGACTTTGAAGTAAAACCTTTCTCACAATGCTGGCATTTGTATGGCTTCTCTCCTGTGTGGACTCTCTGGTGCCTGACAAGGACTGACTTGTAAGCAAATCGTTTCCTACAATGCTGGCATTTATGTGACTTCTTCCCTGTGTGGACTCTCTCATGAATCAAATGTTCATCTGTAAAGAAGGACTGAAAATCAGAGTTAAGAGAGGAGGGTGTTACCCCATCACTTAACCATCATTAACCCCTCCTTATTAGAGATTAAATTAAGAAAATTTCTGTGAGTAACCCTGCATAACCCTGCTTCTTATGCCCCTAAATCCATGGACCAATCGTATCCTTACTTATAGGAGCTAGCAAAGAATGGGGACAGCAGATAATCAAAGCAGATAGTCAAAGGACTGTTGAAAAAATATTCCATTGAACATGTGCAAAAATACTTTGATTGACAGCTGGCATCATATCCTGTGAGCCTGCCATAGAGTCCTGAGTCAGAACCCAAGGTATGATGGAAGCTAACTGCAGAGATCTCTTCATCCTGTTTGGCACCAGGAGATGACTCACAATCAATACAGTATGCAGCTCACATGCAGATTGGCATGGGTTGGATTGGAGTTGTGTGTACAAGAAAAGGTGAAGTTGATGGAATTCCGAGAGGAGAGCTTGCAAATATTTGTATCATTTTGCAACTCAAGAGAGAGAATCTCCAAGGATTTTGATGAAATCAATTGTGTTTGTGACTTATTTTTAAGTGTGGGAAGTGGTCAGTGCATTGCCAATATCTATTTCTGGATATTTCCTTCCATACTCTGCTATGTTATTGCTGAGCTGCATCTGGGAGCGTCACCCTCAGATTGTGCTGTATGCTGACTTTTCAACGCGATTGGAATCCAGAGCCAAGAAGGACCCAGAGCCAGTGTGCTAATCCTTTTTGTCAGAGATATTTGCACCAAGCCCCCATTGCATTCAATTTGGTTTTAGACCATTCTTCCCCCCAGGAAACATTCTAAAGTGATTTAAACCTTTTTGAACACTCAGTTTCTGCCCCCAAGCATCAATTAAAGTATACATATCTGCGCTGACTGGCTGTTCTTTGACATCAGTCCAATTACAGACAGTCTATGGGTTTACATGGCTAAGCACCTCAATGCACTCACCAAACCCACTTGTCGCAGCAGCTCCTGACTTCACTTTCCATTTCGATTCCTCAGCAATTGGAATCCAGAGCCGTCTAGGTAACATATTACATCTCTTCACCACTCTCACCTGTTATCTAGTTCTTGTGCATGTGTGTGAAGGCTTACGTGTGTGTGTGTATTTTGCTATTCCCCCTAAATAAAACAGAAAACCTATTTCAAATGCCTTTGGAGTACTGTGTGCTTCTGGGACTGCTATAGTTGGGCTGAATCCCGAGGTCACTCTTGCCCCGACCAAAATATATCTCTCTTTTCAGCTAAGTACCAAATTCCCTTAAAAGTATGGCCCATGGAGAAAGGGCACTGCCATTACAACGTACTAGGGTTGCATGGAGTCTGGAAAAGACGCCCTGAGGCAACTCTAGTACAGGAAATCATCACAAGGTCATAGGCAGTTAGAGCAGTTGTTGAACAATTAATTAAATTAATAGGAGATTACCGGAAGAGATTCATCTTGGGTGCCTTTTTAAAGCCTTCAAGACTGGTGATATATCGGATCTCTTCTGGAGGTTATTCCATAACTTGGGAGTGACAGAAGAGAAGGTCCTCTGGGTAAGTGCAGCCAGTCTCCTTTTTAATAGTAAGTTTTTACCAGAGGTCCTTAATGTGTGGGGCAGATTGATGGGAGAAGGAGATCCCTGGACCCAAGCCATGAAGGGCTTTAAAGGTTATAACCAAGACCTTGTACTGTTCCTGGATATTAACAGGCAGCGAGTGAAGGCACCTTAGAATGGGTTTAATATGGTCACCTCTAGAATTTCCAGTGACAACTGCGGCTGCCATATTTTGAATTAGATGAAGTTTCAGGACTTGGTGCAAGGTTAGCCCTTTGTAGGCCACATTGCAGAAGTCAAGTCGTGTGGTTACCAGCATTTACACCATAGTTTTTTAGGTCTTCTGGTTCCAGGAAGGGATGCAGTTGGCGTATCAACTGAAGCTAATAACTGGCACTCCTGGCCATTGCATCTATCTGGATCGATGGATCCAACAGCACCCCCAAACTGCAAACAGAGTCCTTTAGGGAAAGTGTGACCCCATCCAGGACCGTCTGACAAACCTTCATACCCAGATTAGGACCCCCAACAACAAGTACCTCCGTCTTATCTGGATTCAGTTTCAGTCTTTTTTTCCTCATGCAGCCAATTTTTTTGCTGAAGACATTCATTCATAGGGGAGATGCCTTCCTTAATTGATGCTGAGGTCTGGGGCATGGGGAGTTATAGCTGGGTGCCATCAGTGTACTGATAACACCCCTCTCTATGCCTCCAGATGATCTCTCCCAGTGGTTTCATGTAGATGTTAAACAGCATTGGAGACAGGATGACGCCTGAGGAACACCATATTTAAGCTCCCTTTTAGAGGAACAACTGTCTCCAACATCTGGAATCTGCTTGAGAGATAGGACCAGAATTGCACCCAATCCCCATTTCTCTCAGGCTTTCCAGAAGGATGCCATGGTTGATGGTATCTAAAGCCACTGAGAGGTCCGAAAGCATCAAAAGGGTCACATTTCCCCTGTCGATACTCAAGTGCAGATCCTCTACTAAGGCAACCAAAGCAGTCTTGATTCCATATCCTGTCCTGAAGCCATTTTGAAATGAGTTTAGATAATTTAATTCTTCCAAGACTACTTGGAGTTGAAGAGCAACTGTCCTCTCAATCACATTGCTTAGAAATGGAAGATGGGAGACCAGTCTGTAATTGTTCATATCCAAGGAACCTAGGGAGGGCTTTTTCAGACGCGGCCACACCACTGTTTCTTTTAGGGAAGATGGAAAATAGCCCTCCCTAAGAAATGCATCTATGATATATCTCAGGTGAGTCCTAAGTCCATCTCCTCCTTGGATGACCAGCCATGAAGGGCAAGGGTCGAGAAGGCAAGTGGTCTTCTTCACACTTCCAAGGAGCTTGTCCACGTCCTCGGTACTCAGAGATTGAAATTGATCCAGTATGATCTTATTCACGGAGTCACTGGACATCTCACTTATAGCCTCTGCCAAATGCTGGTTACCAAGTCGGCTCTTATCCAAGAGATCTTATGTGTGAAAGGATCAATTTAAGTGTCACAGTGTGCTGTGGTATGTTCTAATAATGGGTTCTGGGCGGCAGGGACCTGAGTCAGGTCCCAGATGCGCCCCCCCCCACTTCAGCATTTCCTTTATGCTTCTCTTCCCTTGCAGCTTTCCCTCCCTCCTTCCTTCCTTTTTCTTTAACCTATATCCCTTCAAAGGGGTCCAAGACACTTTCAGCATGTTTTCAGAAGGGGGGGGGATCTTTCTGGCGCCATAGGTCTCTCTACTGGTCCTCCTCCAGAGGGTTGTTGTGAAGGACTAGGTATATATTTGTGTGGGGGATGCTCTGGGATCCTTTGGGCCTCTAAGCCTAGATCCCAGTGTGCCAGTGATGTGTCAGTCTCCCCAGAAGGAGCTTTAGGGTCGCTCTGTCTTCCTCCTCCTGGCTTTGGCCTAAACATGGGCTCTTCTCTCCCCCCAGACAGAGCTCTCTCCCCCCAGGGAAAACTGCTCCCCCATGAAAATGTTGTTTCCAATGCTATCTTTTGTGATGCTCTTTATTTGACACAAAAATATTCCCCAAATGAGGTATGAGAAGGGTCTTTCCTCTGCCCCACTTTCCATGAGGGAGGCAGCTCTTAAAAGCCCTTTTTACCTTTGGATCCCCCTCCCCTCCATGGCCATGCCCTCTCTTCTCATGATAACCCCCCAGTATTTGACCCCCAAGGAATCCACCGAGGAGGGAGCAGGGAAGGAAAGAGGGAGAGGAGGCCTGGCAGGTCCCCTCCCTTTCTTTGGGGGGGAGGAAATCGGGGTTTCCTTCCTTCTTCTAACCCCTCAAGAGCCCACCAGAAGAACCTCCAGCCATTCCTTCGAATGAACAAGGGCTCTCCCCACTTCCCCCCTCCCTCAGAACAGACTGTGAGGGCAACAGTGGCTTCAGTGGCTGAGACTGCACATGCACATATGCCTGAAAGGTCCCTCCTCAGCATGCGCAGGCATAACAAGGCCCTTTCTGCTGGTGCTGCTTATTCCACTCGCAGCCTTTGGAAGAAGGGAAGGAAAACACCCTTCCTTCCTTCCTTCCTTTCTTCTGGAATGGAGCCTAAGCTGCGGAGATGTACTCAGGAGGGAAAGGCTGGGAAGACTCTGCTTTGTACATATAGCTGTGTCTCTCTGAGTGTGTGTGTGTGTGTTTACCTCTGTTATTATGGAGCTGAGGACTGAAGAGAGAAGAAAGGGTCAGTTTTGTGCAAATTCAGAACTTCTGTGCTTAAAAGAGTCCAGTGTGTTGAAACAACAAAGAACTTTATTAAGAACACTCAGGTGGGGTACAGACCGGCCAAAAGAGACGCCTCTTTGGCACCTCCCTCTGCTGCGCAGGAGCACCGCAGTGTACAAATTGTGTGGCTTTTTGCAGCACCGCAAAGCACCAAAGACGGCACGGTTACGTTGCAGCTGCGCAGTGCTATTTGGAGGTGGCGCAGCTGCGATGTAATCGTTGTGTGCACCGTATGTATGGCACTGCACTACTGCAGCGCCTACATGATGTGCTAGTGTTGCGGGACATGTGCACGTGCTGCCCGAGGCAATCCTAGCACGTCACGGATGCGCTGCAAAGGGTCCGTCTGGATAGGGCCATAGAAATTCTGTGTTTAAGCCAGAACTGCCCACTCCAAGGCAAAGAATAAATTAAAACACCCAAACTTAAAACTCCACCCTCTTCCAAACCTAACCCCCATCTCCATTTCCCACAGTCTATGCCCCACAGGTAACAAGGCCCCCTTTGCCATTCTCAGAAAGCAGTCCTTTCTGTTAATACCGGCCCCCATCTTTCTTCAGCAAATATCCCACAAATTCCAAAAGCTATCATTCCCACAACTATTCTAGCCAGCTGCAAGAAATCCCACCCATCTATCCAGCTAAGCTATTCCACAAATCATAATCCCCAGTCAAATTTAAATAATAAAGCTATGATCTATACTAATAGCAATTATATCCTAAACTTAAAATATAACTTTAAAACATAAGCAGACATATGAACACACAAAATCACAACGGCCTTCTCTTATCACCACTGGCTTAAAAATATATTCTTTGTAGTCTTTCTTGACAAAAATAATCTTAATTTACTTCTGGGATTTGTGTGGCTTCTCTCCTGTGTGGCCTCTCTGATGTCTCACTAGGTCTGACTTCTGACAAAAACATTTCCCACAGTGCTGGCATTTCTATGGATTCTGTCCAGTGTGACCTTTCTCATGTGTCATTAGGTATGACTTTGACGAAAAACATTTCCCACAATGCTGGCATTTGTATGGATTCTCTCCAATGTGACCTTTCTCATGTGTCATTAGGTATGACTTTGACGAAAAACATTTCCCACAATGCTGGCA
>JACSCI010000687.1:5051-27114 GCA_016801065.1 Sceloporus tristichus | reverse complement strand
GAGAGAAGCCATACAAATGCCAACACTGTGGGAAATGTTTTTCTTCAAAGTCATACCTATTGAAAAAACAGAGTGTCCACAAAAGAAAGAAGCCCTACAAATGTCAGCATTGTGGGAAATGTTTTTCTTTGAAGTCATACCTAGTGATACATCAGAGATCTCACACACGAGCAAAGCCCTACAGATGCCAGCATTGTGGACAATGTTTTTCTCAGAGGTCAAACCTAGCGACACATCAGAGAGTCCACACTGGAGAGAAGCCATACAAATGCCAGCATTGTGGGAAATGTTTTTCTCAGAGGTCAAACCTAGCGACACATCAGATAATCCACACTGGAGAGAAGCCATACAAATGCCAGCATTGTGGGAAATGTTTTTCTCGGAAGTCACACCTAGTGACACATCAGATAGTCCACACTGGAGAGAAGCCATACAAATGCCAGCATTGTGGGAAATGTTTTTCGTCGAAATCATACGTATTGAAACATCAGAGAGTCCACATTGGAGAGAAGCCATACAAATGCCAGCATTGTGGGAAATGTTTTTCTTTCAAGTCAAACCTAGTGACACATCAGAGAGTCCACACTGGAGAGAAGCCTTACAAATGCCAGCATTGTGGGAAATGTTTTTCATCAAAGTCATACCTAGTGAAACATCAAAGAGGCCACACAGGAGAGAAGCCACACAAATGCCAGCATTGTGGGAAATGCTTTTCATCGAAGTCATACCTAGTCATACATCAGAAAGGCCACACAGGAGAGAAGCCACACAAATCCCAGAAGTGAACTAACATTATTTTTTCAAGAATTAATATAGAAAATATATTTTCAATCCAGCAGTGAAAAAGCCCTTATGGTTTTGTTTGTAAGGGTCGTCTATCCATATGTCTGTTTTTTGTCTGTAGATAAGTCTGTTTATGTTTTAAAGTTATATTTTGTTAAGTTTAGGTTTTCATTGCTATTAGTATAGATCATAGTTTATAAATTTGACTGGAGATTGTAGTATAGGTTAGCGAAATAGAGGGGTGGGATTTGTTGCATCTGGCTCGAATTGTTATGGGAATGATAGTTTTTGCAATGGGTGAGATGTTGGCTGAAGAAAGTTGGGGGCCGATATTAACAGAAAGGGGGTTAGTTTCTGGGGGTGACAAAGGGGGTCTTGTTACCTGTGGGGCATAGACTGTAGGAACTGGAGATGGGGGATAGGTTGGGAAAAGGGTGGTGTTTTAGGTTTTGGGGTTTTAATGTATAGTTTGGCTTGGAGTGGGCAGTTCTGGCTTAAACACTGAATTCCGTCTATGTGTCTCAATAAAGTTTTTTGCTATTTCAACACACTGGACTCCTTGATGCACAGAAGTTCTGCATTTGCACAAAATTGACACTTTCTTCTCTCCTCAGCCCTTAGCTCCATTCCCAGCCATAAGAAGTGAGGCAAACACACACACACACACACACACACACACACACACACAAACTGAGAGAGAAAGAGCTAAATGTACAAAGCAGAGTCTTCCCAGCCTTTCTTTCCTGAGTCCAGTTCCGCAGCTTGGGCTCCATTCCGGAAGGAAGGAAGGAAAGAAGGAAGGGCATACTCCTTCCCTTCTTCCAGAGGCCGACATTATTGTAGAGGCTATAGGTGAGGTGTCCAGTAACTCAGTGAATAAGATCATACTGAATCAATTTGAACCTGTGAATACTGAGGATGTGGACAAGCTCCTTGGAAGTGTGAAGAAGACTAATTGTCCTCTCAACCCTTGCCCTTCATGGCTAGTCTTCCAAAAAGGAGATGCACTTAGGACTCATCTGAGATGTATCATAGATGCATCTCTTAGGGAGGGCTATTTTCCATCTTGCTTAAAAGAAGCGGTGGTTCAGTGTCTTCTGGAAAAGCCCTCCCTAGATCCCTTGGACATGAACAATTACAGATCTGTCTCCCATCTTCCATTTCTAAGCAAGGTGATTGAGAAGGAAGTTGCTTTTCAACTCCAAGCATTCTTGGAAGAATCAGATTATCTAGACCCATTTCAAACTGGCTTCAAGATGGGATACAGAGTCGAGAATGCTATAGTAGCCTTAGTAGATGATCTTTGCTTGAGCACCGACAGATGAAGTGTGACCCTGTTGAAGCTTTTGGATCTCTCAGTGGCTTTCAATACCATCGACCATGGTATCATTCTGGAAAGCCTATGGGGATTGGGGGCAATGCATTGCAATGGGTCCGGTCCTGTCTCTCCAGCAGATTCCAGACAGAGATGCTTGGGGATAGTTGTTCCTTTAAAAGGGAGTTTAAATTTGGCGTTCCACAGGGCATCATCCTGTCACTAATACTGTTTAACATCTACATGAACACAACAACCAAAGGGTTCTGATAAAAACTAAAAAACAATAACAACACAGTGGAGCAAAAAAACAATATGATATCTAAAAGGGTAAAAGGACCCTACTGGAAGATCTAAAATGCTAAAATCCAGTTCTATCCAGAGGAACAGGTGATTCTGGGCCCTGTTCTCCACTGCACCTCCCTCTCTCTTCCTCTTCCCCAAATGGGTGCCTTCCAAAGGTGTTGCCCTACAACTGCATCTCACCAGAAGCACCTCAAACCTCACAGCCAATTGGCCCTACAAGACTCTGCAGGGAAGGTCTCTGGGAACTTTCCCCCTTTGGGGTTTGAAATGAAGGTGGTGCTCCAGGTGAGGGCTTGCCATGCCCTGCCGCCAGGAGCCAGGACTGTCCTCTGAGTCTGAGGTGGAGGCTGAGATCCCAGGGACAAGCCAGGGCTGCAGCCACTGTCCAGATCCTCCAGAGGTAAGCCTGCAGCCAGTCCCAGGGTCAGGTTCCCAGCAGCAAGGTTTCCCTCCTCCTGAGCCAGATTGACTGGGGCCCCAAGAAAAAGAGAGACAAGGGCATTCTCTATGGTTAAGTAGGAAGCCAACAGCTAGAACATGCGAGACCCAGATGGGTTAGAAATATCCCAGCACCTCCCTCGGTCCAGCATGGATGAGAACCATCCGTGGTGCTTGGGAGACACCTTGCTCTTGCCGTGAATGTTGGCTGAATGCCTGTTACCTGGAATTCTGCTCAGACCTGGAGGACTCTCAGATGTTCCCTTTGAACCTGATGGACGGGAATGACTGAAGCCTCGTGATGAACGTGGACTGGATCATACCACCACTGCTTTTGCTACACAGGACTTGGTGAGACAACCATCCCTTCTCCCTTTCATTCAGTGCTTGAAACACTGAGATTCTGGACTGAGGGTTGGCTAGCCTTGCAAGGGCAAAACAGGACAGAGCTGGGGGTGGCTCTGGGAAGAGTGGATCCTTCTCCTCCTCTGCTTTCACCATCATTCTTCCACCCACCCACCTTCTGTCTTTTCCCCAGCCCTGGGACTGCAGGAGTGGCTAACAAGAATTAAAACCAATGCTGACCAAAGAATATGCAAAAGCATAAGTAAAGACCTCAAAAGGTTATTCCTAAAACTCAATTACACAAACTCTCCACTGAATTAAAACCACTAAAAACAAATCAACAAAAAGGGGAAAGATACCCCAACAATAACCTTCCCTTAGAGTTCATTGCATTTGTCATCTTTTTCTCCCTTAATCAATTTTCCACAGAAGGACAAAGGCAGGAACAGAAGAAGTCCTCCTGAGGACACTCTGAGGGGCCATCATTGGCTGGAATCCCAGTCCCTCCCTCCATCCCTGGCTCTGGTTGGCTGGAATCCCAATCCCTCAATCCATCCCTGGCCCTGATTGGCTGGGAGGGGATGCAAGGGCAAGATGGCAGGAACCACGGATCAACTAATTACTGAAAGACAGAGGATTGTACATAACTGACCCCAATTGCATCCCAGTCTCTCAAATTCCCAATGGCTCCACTTCAAAAAAGGAGGGCTGAACATTTACTGTCCCAAGGTCTTCTTTCCTCCATTCTCTTCCTCAAAGGAGAAACTGAGGGTAGTTTCTCCTCTCTTCCTTCCTTTGGAGGCCATCTTGGTTCTTTGCACACCTGCAGAAAGTACAAATGGAGGTGTTTTACATGTGCAACACTTATGCAGTCTTCCATGGACCACCAAAGATAGAATTCAATGGCTCTCAGAGCAAAGCAAGCCTCGACCTTTCCTAGAAGATCAAACAAATCAATGAAGCTATTGTACTTTGGGCACATAGTTAGATGATATGACTCACTGGGAAAAAGGAGGATGGTCAGTAAAGTGGAAGGCATCAGGAAAGAGAAAGAGTGGCTGGAGGTGGACTGAGTCAAGGAAAGGAAGACTTTCAGCTTCCCAGACCTTGTTCAGTCAGTTAATAACAAGGTCTTTGGAGTTCCCTCATTCTTAGGGTTGCTCCAGAGTGAAGCCAACTGAACAGACGAAGGAACAGGAAAAGGCTCTTGTCTTGGGTTCCTTCTTTCTTCATTAAGAAAACCAACCCCAAATCCCTCTAGCTGGGATTACGCACAAGGCTTAGCCCTAAACTAGGGATGGGATTTCTTTTGGCCTCCAGGTGTCAGTGTACTACAACTCCCAGCATCCTTCTTTTATTTGTTATGCTGTCCAAGGGGGTGATGGGAGCTGTAGTCTGTCAACATCTGATGGGCGATAGGATGTCCATCCCAGTTGAAAGAAGACCAACAGTTTGCAATGAAGAAAACAGAGCCAGAGCCCTCTCCCTCCAGGATCCAGCCTTTCGAGAGGAGTCTGGAAAGAGCTTCAACACCAGAGATGGTCCCCTTTTGCCTGAACAGAAGCAGATGTATATATTCACACAGAGACACCCTTTGATTCCCCTCTGAAATCTCATAGACCCACAAAGACCCCCAAGAAGGAAGAGGAGGCCTGGCAGCCAGAGGGGCCTTTATGTTTTATTTGGAGGAGGAGGAGGAGGAGGAGGAGAAGGGGCCTTCCTTGCTTCCAGCCCCAAAGTTGCCTCCCTACAGAAGGCCCTCCATCCCCCCATCACTGGCTCCAAAATGGGGCTCTTCCCTTCCAGTCCTCATTCTCACAGAGGAACCAAACTGGGGAGTGCCCCATGGAGGTCCCACCTTCCCTTCCCTGCCAAGGAGACCCAGAAGGAGCCCTTCTTCTTCCTAAGCAGCCAATGGTCAAAGCCACAGCCTCCTAGGACCCCATTCAGGCCTCTCTAGTCTCAGCAGCCACCTTCTAGAAGCTTCTTCCCCAACAGCTGCCCTCTGATTGGACGGTTGCCCACCAGTGATGTCATCCCCCCAGAGGAGTGTCTTTATGCCTCTGACAACAGCCTCCTTCACTGTTGCCAGGTAGAGTCTGTTGTCGCCATGGAAACACCAGGGGAGGGAGGGAGAGTACTGAGCATGCTCAGTAGCAGCCACTGAAGCCCCTCTGCCCTGCATGCTCAGTCCCTCCAGAGGAGAAAATGGAGGAGGAGTAAAGGGCCTGAGCCTTTAAGGGCTTGAGCCATTCCCAGAAAGAAGGACTTATTAATAGTTAATACTAATTATAAGTGACTCAGTTGGAAAAGCCCATCTCCCTCCAGAAAATAAAATCAAGATACTTGAAGAGTTGGCTCTCTGCCTCTTTTCTAATGTAAGGGGAAAATACAGGAAAGGGCAAAATATCCATACAGAATATATAGGTTATGCCAAGATAATAAATAGAACATGTATTGGAAGGTATTAGAAGTTGTAGATATGATCAATCTGTAAGTATTGTGTATGTTCAAGAGATGCTGGCAGAAGTTATCAATAACTGGAAAATACAATTGCAAATGTATAACTGTATGAGAATTTAGAAATAATGCTCGCCTGAACCTAAACAAATAAATAAATAAATTGTCACAGTGAGCTGCCGTATTTTGAATTAGCTGAAGTTTCCAGACTTACTGCAAGGGAAGCCCTATGTAGAGCACATTGCAGAAGTCAAGATGTGAGCTTACCAGTGCATGAACCATAGTTTTTGGGTCTTCAGGTTCCAGGAAAGGGCGCAGGTGGCGTATCAACCGAAGCTGATAACAGGCACTCTTGGCCGTCGCATCTCTCTGAGCTGACATCTGGAGCAAAGGAACCAGGAGCACCCCCAAATTGCAAACATAGTCCTTTAGGGGAACTGTGACCCCGTCCAGGAGCAGTAGACAAACCTCCATACCTGGGTTAGAGGCTCCAACAACAAGTACTTCTGTCTTAAATGGATTCACTTTCAATCTGATTTCCTCATCTTGCCCATTACTCCCTCAAGTCATTCATTCAGAGGGGAGATGCCTTCCTTAGTTGACGCTGAAGTCTGGGGCATGGAGAGATATTGGATGTCATAAGCGTACTGATAAAAGCCCATCCCATACCTCCGGATGATCTCTCCAGGCGGTTTCATGTAGATGTTAAATAGCATTCGGGACAGGATGATGCGACGAAGGATGCCAAATTTAAGATCCCTTTTGGAGGAGCAACTGTCCCCAAGCATCACCATCTGGAATCTGCTTCTGAGATAGGACCAAAACCACCGCAACGCAGTGCCCCCGATCCCCAAATCCCTCGGGCTTTCCAGAAGGATACCATGGTTGACAGTATCGAAAGCCACTGAGAAGTCCAAAAGCACCGACAGGGTCATACTTCCCCTGTCGATGCTCAAGCGGAGATCATCTAAGGAGACCATAGCAATCTTGACTCTGTATCCCATCCTGAAGCCAGTTTGAAAAGGGTCTAGATAATCTGTTTCATCCAAGACCACTTGGACTTGAAGAGCAACTGCCCTCTCAATCACCTTGCTTAGAAATAGAAGATGGGGGACCAGTCTAAAATTGCTCATGTCCAAGGGATCTAGGGAGGGCTTTTTCAGAAGCGGCCATACCACCGCTCTCTCTCCCTAAGAGATTCATCTGTGATATAGCTCAGGTGAGTCCTAAGTGTATCTCCTCCTTGAAGGACCAGCCATGAAGGGCAAGGGTTGAGAGGGCAAGTTGTCTTCTTCACACTTCCAAGGAGCTTGTCCACACCCTAAGTACTCACAGATTCAATTGGATCTTATTCACAGAGTCACTGGACACCTCACCTATAGCCTCTGCAATAATGCTGGCATCCAAGTCAGCATTTCTCTGAGAGATTTTATCTGTGAAATAGTCATTTAAAGCATCACAGTGATCTGTGGTAGGCTCTAATGATGGGTTCTGGGGGGCAGGTGCCTGGATCAGGTTCCAGATTCCCCCCCCCCCCACTTAAGCCATCCCTTTATGCTTCTCTTCCCTTGGCATTTTCACTCCTTTATTCCTTTATTCCTTCCTTCTACTCCTTTTAAGCCTTTAAGCCTAGTTCCCAGGTTGCCAGGGAAGTGTCAGTCTCCCCAGATGGGGCTTCGGGGTCCCTCCATCTCCCTCCTCTTGGATTTGGCCCAGATTTTGGCTCTTCCCCGCCCCAGACAGAACCCTTCCCCCCAGGACCCCAGAGAAACCCCAAAAATGTTTTTTCCAGTGCTATTGAACCCTATTGTGTGTGATGCTTTGTATTTGGCACAAAACTCTTCCCTAAATGAGTCATCAGAAGGGAAGGTCTCTCCTCTGCCCCACTTTCCAGGAGGGAGAGGGCTCCTCAAAGTCCTTTTTACCTTTGAATCCCCCTCCCCTCCATGGCCACGCCTCTCTCCAAGGGTCCCCCTTTCCTCTTTTCTCAAAATAACCCCCCAAGTACCTGGGCCCCAAGGAATCCCCTGAGGAGGAGGCAGGGAAGGGAGAGAAGGGAGAGGAGGCCTGGCAGGCTCCCTGCCTTTCTTTGGGGGGAGGAGATTGGGGTTTCTGTCCTTCTTACATCACCCCTCCCCCAGAAGATCCTCCAGCCATTCTGAATGAATGAGGGCTCTCCCCACTTCCCTCCCTCAGAGCAGGCTGTGAGGGCGACAGATTCAGGGGCTGAGACTGTGCATGCACATTTGCCACCAAAGGCCCCTCTTGAGCATGTGCAGGGATCGCAAAGCCCTAGCTGCTGCTGATTATTCCATTGTCGGCATTTGGCTACCTTTGTCATTCCCAGAAACTAGTCCCCTTTATGTTAACATCAACTAACAACTTTCTTCATCCAACATCCCACAAAATCCAAAAACCTATCAATCAAATAACTATTCTAGCCAGCTGCAACAAATCCCACCCTCTATCTAGCTAACCCATTCCACAACCCATAATCCCCAGTCAAATTTATAAATTTAGTTTATAAAAGCAATGATCTACACTAATAGCAATTAAAAGCTAAAATTAAGAAAATATAACTTTAAAACATAAAGACATATGGACAGACAAACCTAACACACAAATCACAAGGGCATTTTCTTATCACCACAGGAATAAAAAGATATTCTTTGTATTCCTTCTTCACAAAAATAATGTTAGTTCATTTCTGGGATTTTTGTGGCTTCTTTCCTGTGTGGCCTTTCAGATGTCTTACTAGGTGTGCCTTTGAAGAAAAACATTTCCCACAATGGTGGCATTTGTATGGCTTCTCTCCTGTGTGGACTCTCTGATGTGTCACTAGGTGTGACTGCCGAGAAAAACTTTTCCCACAATGATGGCATTTGTGTGGCTTCTCTCCTGTGTGGACTCTCTGATGTTTCACTTGGGCTGACTTCGAAGAAAAACCTTTCCCACAATGCTGGCATTTGTATGGCTTCTCTCCAGTGTGGAGTCTCTGATGTGTCACTAGGTATGACTTCGATGAAAAACATTTCCCACAATGCTGGCATTTGTATGGCTTCTCTCCCGTGTGGACTCTCTGATGTAACACTAGGTATGACTTTGAAGAAAAAGATTTCCCACAATGCTGGCATTTGTATGGCTTCTCTCCTGTGTGGACTCTCTGATGTTTCACTAGGTTCGACTTCAAAGAAAAACATTTCCCACAATGCTGGCATTTGAATGGCTTCTGTCCTGTGTGGACTCTCTGATGTATCACTAGTTTTGACTTCCAAGAAAAACTTTTCCCACAATGCTGGCATTTGTATGGCTTCTCTCCCGTGTGGACTCTCAGATGCTTGACAAGGACTGACTTGTAAGCAAAATGTTTCCCACAGTGCTGGCATTTATGTGACTTCTTTCTTTTGTGGACTCTCTTAAGACTGACAAGTTCTTCTGTAAACAAGGACAATGACAGACAAGACTGAATCTCAGCATTTAGAGAGGAAGGTGTTACCCCAAGATTTAGCCCCATGTTCACCCCTCCCTATGTGAGATTAAATTTATTTGGGCGCGTTACACACATGCCGAAAGTACGCGCTCCGCACGTACTAGGGTTAGTAAGGGGCGTACTAGGGTTAGAAACCTAGTACGCGCGGAGCGTGTACAAAATGGCGGTGCCCTTCCACATGGGCGCTGCCATTTTGATGTTGTGGACGCATAGAGTCCGGACATTGCATGGTGGAAGTGACACCGTGAGTGCATGACTAGCATCTTGCAGTGCCACTTCCGGGGTGCAGAAAGAAGCGCCATTTGCGGGCTTCTTTTTTGCTGCGTCCAGGTTTGGCCGCTGCTGTTCCTGGACGCAGCAATCCGCGGTGCCGGCAAACCACTGCTTTCAGGCAGTCTGTAACGCGCCATAGTTGGTGTGAGTGACCCAAGCATAACTCTGTTCTGGATGCCCCCAAATCCATATAATGATTGTATCCTTACTCCTAGGAGCTAGCAAAGAAGAGATTGTAGGTGAACTGCCATAAGGAAATCAGTGGAAGCAGATAGTCAGACAGTTGAAAAATATTCCAACAAATATATGTAAAAATACTTTGATTGAAACGTGGCATCATTTCCTGTGAGACTGCCATAGAGTGTTGAGTCAGAGCACATGGCATGATGCAAACTAACTGCAGAGGATGCTTCATGCTGTGTGGCACCAACAGATGACTCACAACCAATACAGTATACAGCTCACATGTGGATTGATGTGGGTTGGAGTTGTGTGTACAAGAGATTGTGAAGTTGATGAAAGTCAGAGAGGAGAGCTGGTACATATTTGTTTTCTACTGCAAGTCAAGCTAAAGAACCTCCAAGGACTTGGAGGAAATCAACTGTGTCTGTGAGTTATTTTTAAGTGTGGAAAGTGGTTAGTGCATTGCCAATACCTATATCTGGAGATTTGCTTCTGTTCTTGCTGTGTTATTATTGAGCTCTGGGAGTGTCGCCTTCAGACTGTGCTATACATTGGCTTTGAATGGGACCAGAATTCATAGCCAAGAAGGACCTGAGAGCCGGTGTGATAATCCTTTTTGGCTGAAGTATTTCCACCAAGCACCCATTTCATTTAATTCAGTTTCAGACAATTCTTTCCCCACACAAAAGACATTCTAAAGCAATTTAAACCTTTTTGAATGCTCGGCTTCTGCCCCCAAGCAACAATTTCAGTATGAATATCAGCCCCAATTGCTAAACACCTCTCTACACTCGCCAGCCCCACTTGCCATTGAAGATGCTGTCTTCTCTCTCCATTCTGGACCCACAGCAATTGGATTCGAGATCTATCTAGGTCAGTGATGGCAAAACTAAGACGTGCGTGCCAGAGGTGGCACTCAGAGCCCTCTATGCGGGAACATGTGCCATCACCTCAGCACAGATTTTGCCAGAGTTTGTTACTAGAAAGCCAGAGGGGCACGGCAATTTGCAATAATTAAGTGGCTTTTAGGTTGCAGTTTGGGCACTCGGCCTCTAAAAGGTTCACCATCACTGATCTAGGTAATGTATTACCATTAGCACAGCCTCACACTATTCACCACTCCCACATTTGTTACCTAGTTTATGTGTGTGTGTGAGTGTGTGTGCGCGTGCTTGTGAACACATATATGTATGTGTGTGTGTGTTTTACTTTCCCCCTAAATAAAACACAAAAACCTATTTGAAATGCCTCTGGAGCTCTGTGTGTTTCCCAGCCTGGTATAGTTGAGATGAATCCTGAGGTCACTGTTTCCCTAATCTCTCTTTGAGCTAAGTATGAATTTCCCCTAAAATTATAGCACAATGATGGCGAACCTTTTTAGGTTAAAGTGCCAGGGGGCGGGGCTTCTGGCCCCTCGGGATGGGGCTGCGTGTTGGGGCGGGGCTTCTGGCCCAGGGGATGTGGCTTCCACCCTCCCTGGGCGGAGCTTCCACCTTCTAGGTGGGGCTTCCCAGAGACAGCTGGGGGTCAGCAAAGGCCCATGAGGGGGCGGAGCTATGAGCACAGCCCCAGTCCTCCTCTTCTGAGACCTTTCTTCACCCCTACTGGTTTTCTGGAGCCCTTTGGGGGTGAGGAAAGGCAAAAGGGGAAGAAGAGGAATGGGCAGGCCCCCTCTCTTCCTCCCCACAGACTTTTCCCTGCCCTCCAAGTGCCCCGTTTGGGACATCTGGAGGGCAGGAATGGTAAGTGGAGAGATAGGTGGCTGGGGAGCCCCCCTTCCTCCATCCCCACAGACCTTTCCCTGCTCTCTAATTGCCCCATTTGGGACACTTGGAAGGCAGGAAGAGTAAGTGGAGAAGAAGGGGACTGGGCAGCCCCCCTGCCTCCCTCCCCATGGACCTTTCCCTGCCCACAAAGTGCCCCGTTTGGGATACTTGGAGGGCAGGAAGGATAAGTGGGGAGGAAGAGAGCTGGGTAAAGTGCCACTTCTGGCACGCATGGCATAGGTTCGCCATCACTGTCATAGCACTTGTGAGTGTCCTTCCCAGACTCCAGCATTTCAAGTGACAAAGAGCCTCTGGAATCAACCATGGAGCTAAGCAAGCTCAGGTTGGAAAAGAAACATTAGAGAAAAAGGAATTTATGTGTTGCCATTTCCTCTCTTCATATACACTGCTCATAACTGCTAAATGGAACCCCTAAATTATGTCTGAAAACAAGGGTCTGAGCTGGTTCAGTTCAGTTCTTAAAATCTGTGAGGTTGGTGGCTACCTCCCAATCCCCAAGGTCCTTCTCCTGGCCCTTCCCAGAGGTTCCTTCCTCTCCGCACAGACCTGGCGATCCTGGCTTTGCTCCTGCCTTCCCCTCCTGGCTCCCAGAGGCCTGATCCCCTTCCCTTTCTCCCTCCACTCTCCAACCTTCCCTCTTGCCCATCTGCACTGCTTCAGCATTTCATCTTCATCATCTGTTCCCTGCTTTTCTGTTTTTTACATTCCCTCCTTCTCTCTATCACAGACACACACCCACAGAGTGTGATGCATAAAAGGGACACTTTGAGGCCCATTTGTTGAGAATGGATGGATAATCAATATACAAAGGATTCATTGAGAAAGGCAGAGCAAGGGGGCTGGGAACTGGACTCGAATTTTGGTGAGGATCAAGCACCAGAGAGCAGCCTTAAAACAGCCTAAAGACATCTCTAAGACAGGGGTGGACTACTGTCACATGGGGGGGGGCATATTGGCTCCCAGGGGATCTCAGGGGCACCCCCACATTGTATTGCCTAAAAAGATGGAATAATGTTTTGCCCCTCAGTATCCCATTGCATCCCTTTGGGGGAAGTGGAGGCCGTTTTACCACTGTTGAGCCCTCTCTGATCCATTGCATGGCCAAGGGAGATATTTTCCCCAAGAGCTCTCTCCAGAGCCTCAAAAGGATGGAAGAGGGACCAAAAAGGGTAGGAAACTTGCTCAGTGATGTGCTAAGTACTACTTGGGTGAGAAAAGCATTAATCTCCATGCTTCCTTCCCACAAAATCCTAAATTTCAGAATTAAAAAGTCCTGTCCTTGAACCAAAAGGTTTATTGAGAAACTCCAGCAGAAGCATCCATTAACACATCTAAGCAATCTCTGAAGAGTCGAAATCTTTTCCCTCCATCGTTTACTATCTCCACACTCCTCCGCTTTCCTCCTCTTTAAGCCCCTAGCCAACCCAGCTTCCAAGGTACCTCTTGCCTTCTTCTTCCACCGTTCTCATATGCCTCTCCCCCTGGGGCATGCCTGCCACCCAAATCTCACAAACCAGTCAGTTAATAGCCTCCACAACTGATTCCCTTCCCCCAAGCCGTTCTAGGCCCCATTAAACTTACCAACGACTTAAAACTACTAACATTTAAACTATTAACAATTCCCCCCTAAACCACAATACCATTCTGGATGAACCACAGAAGCTGGTTCTGACAATTGGCAGTTTACGATGGGGTATTTAGTATCCTTATAAAGTGGAGAGCAATAGTGCCTCACTAACCCACAAATTCAAATATTCTACAGGATGTTTCTATCTCAATTAAACTACACTTGAAAGGGATCTAGGACTCCCTGTAGACCACAAGTTGAACATGGGCCAACAGTGTGATGCGGCAGCTAAAAAGGCCAATGTCATTCTAGGCTGCATCAATATGAGTATAGTTTCTTGATCAAGGGAGGTAATAGTGCCATTCTATTCTGCTTTGGTCAGGCCTCCCTTGGAATAATCCTGTGTCCAGTTCTGAGCCCCACAATTCAAAAGGATGTTGAACACGCCCAGAGGAGGGCAACCAAAGTGGTGAAGGATCTGGAAACCATCAAGCCCTATGAGGAATGGCTTAGAGAGCTGGGTACGTTTAGCCAGGAGAAAAGAAAGTTAAGAGTGGATATGATATTCATGTTTAAATATTGGAAAGGGTCGTATTGATGATGGAGCAAGCTTGCTTTCTGCTGCTACAGAGAAAAGGAGACACCACAATGGATGTAAGCCACATAGAAAGATGTTCCACCTGAACATTAGGAGGAACTTTGGGACAGTAAGAGCTCTTCGACAGTGGAATATACTCCCTTAGAGTTTGGTGGAGTCCTTTTCCTTTGAGGTCTTTAAACAGAGGCTGGATGGTGCTTGGAATGTGTATTCCTGCATGGCAGAAGAGGGTTGAACTGGATGGCCCTTGTGGTCTATTCAAACTCTTTGATGCTATAATTCTAGTGGAATCATAGCACCATGATAATTTAGCATAAAAGGGACCTCAGTTTTCATAGAAAGGAGAATGGATTACGGTTCCTTATGTAGCCAAGGGTCCGTTTAGGGGAATTTTATTATTATTGTTATTAGCTCAAATATTGCAAGAGGAGGGCCTGCTACGATGGCCCTTGCAGAATCGTCTCCCGATATGTATACGGAGTAGACCAGGGGATTCCAGTAAATGGAGCTGAGACGGACTTCTAGAATTAATAACCAATTTATTTATAAGGGGGAAAGCACATACGATTCACTAGCATACACACACACATATAAGGCTCAGGAAAAGCAGAGGTTAGCATGGAATAGGATTTTAGACATCACTGGGGTGATACGTACCAGAATGTAGACTCCCTCCAGGAATCCAAATGGAATATGATGCTGATGGCATGAGGCTCAGCCATGGAATGACTGGCCAGGAATCAGGAGCCAGGTCAGGGTTCAAGGGGACAGAGCTTCCCCCTGAAGTCCAGACTGGCCCAGTGAACAGGCAAATCTGATTATATTTATAGGCAAAATCTTGCTTCTGGCAAAGGTGCTTGATGGTTAGAACAAAGGTGTTAAATTACTTTCCTTTCACCTGGATGTCCCTGTCTGATTGTCTTAGTGGTCTTAAGCTGCTCGGACAACAGACCCTGGGAGGGGGCAAGAGCCTCAGGCAAGGCAAACATTTGCTCTTCCTGGTCCTATGATAATCCTCTTATGCGACTCTCTAGATATGATGATGTGGGTGCCCCTCAGGGGTGTGTGTACATGTCCTCATGCCTTGCTGGCAATGGTGGACAGGCTATTAGAGTTCATCTAGGGGTCATTAAGGGTTATCATTTATACCAGAATTTATATAGAGCAGCATGGGTAACACTTACCCACAGAGGCCACATTCTGATAATTCTCCATCATCACATAACTGTACATCAGTCTCTGCTTCTTCGTCAACAGTTTCCATTCCTCCTCAGTGAAATATACCGCCACATCTGCAAAGGTCACCTGCAACAGAAAATAGGCCTCATCCAGAGAGTGACTAAACAAAAGGGGAGGAAAGCACATGGTTCATCCCAAATATTATTTCATCACTTCACAATTCAGTCCAGGAAATAAACTTTAAATGCCGTCAGCCAGAAAAAAGCTACTGCCTTTGAGATCCAGTTTGTCTTGAATCTTTTCAATATAATATACAATATCATACATAATATAATTTAGGCCATGGCTGGGATATTGATAATGGATTAGGATACTCACTGTCCCAACCCATACCGTACATTTAGCCACCAAGGAATCATGGTGAATTTAGACATTTCTTGCCACATTTGAGAGGCAAACATCATTTCTGGGGAGCACTCTGGGCTTGAGGACCACTGGGCCCACCCCATTTTTAGATCCAGAGATGTTCTCCCATATCCCCCAACATTTCACAAATGGGAAAAGCAAGACACATGTGGACAAGCGACACCAAGAGGTGGTCAAGATGGCCAAATGCTTTTATGAGGAAGATCACACAAGCTAGGAAGGGCACAGCAGTTTGCTTTTGCTTCAGCCTCCTGGCATGGGCAATATCCTGCTTCTTTCTTTCCTCTCCTCTCCCCACTTTTGAGTTGATGGGGTGCAAATTGAATGGCACTCGGGAATTGAAGTGAACCGAGAAGGGGGAAAGTGGGAGCAGGATATTTTTAAAAGCCCCTGAAAAAGTGGGGTGACAGAGGATTAACCAGGACTGTCTCGGTTAAATTGGTAGCGTATGTTCTCCGTTTGCTTTCATGAGCTGTCCCAGCAATGACACAGATGAAACTAATAGTCAAGAACCTCGACTCACCAAAGAGTTTTTTTGTGGGTTTTTCAGGCTATGTGCCCATGTTCTAGCAGAATTCTTCCTAACGTTTTGTGAGGATCTGTGGCTGGCATCTTCAGATAATTTTTGCCTGGAAATGACTTGGCTATATATATTTTGTGATCTGGAAAGGCAGGAGTGATTTGCATGTGCATTGTTGGTTGCTAATGGCAGTCCTCGGGGTATGAAGGTCTGCACAAGAGGACTAATGTCTGCTTGATTAGTGCTCATTGTCTGCTGGGAAACCCGTGAACCTGACTCACCAAAGAGTTCTTGTACCTCTGCATCCTGTTTCTCTTGGAACCTAACTCCCTCCGCTTGGCCTCTGCGTCGGCCATCAGGTGGGCAGGGGTCCTGGTGGTCTTGCACTTGGGTCTCTTCCAGCAAAAGGTGCCCCAAAGCTGTGTCCAAGGGGACCGAGATGAAGTTCCTGAGAAAGGAGACCAGAGATTCACAAAAGGACGCAAACTGGATTTCCTATAAAGAATCAATGCAAATAGATAGAACTGGTTATAGAATAAAGACAAGAGAAGATCCTAATGATCAGGGTTATGATCTTTCATGGTTCTTTTACAGACAATTAGAGAGCGGTTCCTAATGGATAAAAAACAATCCTGTATTTGCAAATCAGACTCTGATCTAGAACAGGAAATAATGTTGAATAAAAATTTAGTTATTTATTTAGGCATTTATACCCCGTCCTTCAGCCCTAATGGCTCTCAGGGCGGCTTACAATTATTGTTTTTAATCAGACAGTTCCCTGGCCTCAGGCTTACAATCTAAAAGACATGAAACAAAAGGAAAAGGGAATGGTGGAGGGAAAGGGGATGAGGTCCAGTGGTTCTTCTCTCCCTCTGACCAAGGCAGATGGATTGGAGGGGGGGGGGCTCTTCCTTCTTCCAGGCTAGCCCTGATGGAGCTGGACCTGCCTGGTGATGCCTTGTTAAGCAAGACTTTATAATTGTATTCTTAAAAAATCTATACAGAATAGGAAGTTATTAAAGAAAATATGATCAGATGGCCTCAAAACAGTCAAAGAGAGTTATTATAAAACATTTTTGATGGTATTTAACACCAGATGTATAAGAATTGCAGTAATTCATGTTGGAAAAGTGAAAAGGAGCAGGGCTCAATCTATCAAATGTCTTGGACTTGTGGGAAAGAGATACAACTTTGGAAGTTGATTTATTTTGAAATTAAGAAAGTTGTAACTTTATCTTTTAAATTCACATCTGAAATTCTTTTCTTAATATAATAGAACAATCCATAGGAAAAAAACATGGTTTAATATTATTTTATATGTTGTCATCTGCAAGAATAGTGTTTGCTCAGAGACAGAAAACTAAAGAAATACCTTCAAAAGAAGATTGGATATTTAAGCTTCTGGACATGATGGAAATGGACAAAATCTCAACAGAAATTAGAAAGGAGTGTCAAATTTATATAAAGGAGACGGGAATAATATAATTGAATATCTCCAGAAGCATGGAGGGAAAATGTTACTTTAGAGACAGAACTAATTTAAATTAAAGTATTTTAATTCATTCAAAGAAATATAATAGCTGTAAAACTGAAGTATCTTGGGAGGTTAAAAGCCCAATAATGTTTCGTTTAATCTAATGAGAGTGATTTTGTATCAACTGTTTTACAATTTAAATGAGGACTGAAAGAGAAAATAAATGATTCGTAAGGATAAGTCTAAGTAGAACAATATATATTTGCTTTTTACTAATTAACAGATAATTCAAAAACGAATGAGATTGAAATAAAAGTTAGTCTGGTAGTTTAGAAGTCTGGTAGTTTGGAAAATGCGAGTAATAGGTTTGTCTTTAACCCTCAGTGCTATGGAATCCTGGGATTTTACCTTTGGACACTTAGCCTTCTCTGCCAGAGAGCTCTGGTGCCTCAACAAACTACAAATCCCAGGATTCCACAGGATGGAGCCAGGAGAGTTAAAGCTGCTTCCAACTGCATTATTTCTGCATTGCAGATACAGCCTGAGTTGGTTGTAAAAGGGCAGAAGCACCCAAGTCTTGTTTTTACCTTCCTAATAATGGCTTTCCTTTAAAAGAAATAATCAGTTTGCTTTTCTGTCTAATCCTTATTTTTATTGTTCTTCTTGTTTGTTTGTTTATTTGGGAATAATATGAGATGTTCTGGTCTGCCTCCTTCCTTCTTCCCTGAAAATCTCTTAATAAGGAAACTGGGGAGACTTTAAAACCTCCCAAAGGAGCTCCTTTTGGCCTTTTTGGGGGACAAGCCTCCTCTTAGAAGCCAAAGTCCAATGTTTGTGAAGAAGAAGAATAAGGCTTGTATGAAAACTATCTTCCCCATTTCTGTATAAGAAAACCCTCTCAGGAAAGAGACACAAAAGACACACCAAGAAACACACTGACTCCCTTTTGGCCCAAGGAGCCTGGCCTCCTTCTGGCTATGAAGTCTCAGGGAGAGAAAGAGGAGTCTCTCAGTTCAACTGAGGAGGCCTCAGAGAAGGTTCCGGAACATTATTCCCCACAGTCAGAAGCAGCACAAAATGGCCACCAGAACAGGAGGCAGGGACTGGGATTCCAGCCAATCAGGGCCAGGGATGGAGGCAGAGACTGGGATTCTAGCCAATCAGGGCCAGGGATGGTTGGAGGGAGGGGATTCCATCCAATCAGGGCCAGGGATGGTTGGAGGGACTTGGACTACAGCCAATCAGGGCCAGGGATGGTGGGAGTGTCAGGGATTCCATCCAATCAGGGCCAGGGATGGTGGGAGGGAGGGGACTCCAGCCAATGGCAACACTCAGAGTGTCCTCAGGAGCCAATCATGTGGAAAATACCTATCATAAAAACATCACAAAGTATAAACATTCCACTTACAGTAATCGCAGGGCAGTTATGCTGTTATGACAGGAAGTGAACATATACATAGTTATAATTATACATACATGCTGACGTTGACCAGAACCTGGGGGGGTGCATCCATGCGCAGGTGCATCCATGTCCATTCATATCTACTTGCATATTTCTCTATGCATTTGCTTACGTTTAAATTGTATGCAAATAGAAGAGTATATATAAATGTGTATATATATATATATATATATGATCAAACATATATGTGTACATGTGCTTGCATCTCTCTCTCTGTATCTATGAGTATTGTATGCAAGATCTATAGACTTGAAACATTCCATATAATTGTGTGTGTGTGTGTAGGCTCTTAAAGGTATAAGTCTGAATGCAGATAGAGATATCTCACACACACATATATATACACATATGTACAGATGTGTATGCACAAATACACATGCCACATGCATCTGTTGTCCATTGTTCTGGTCCGTTGTTCCAGGTGATGCTGGAGAAGAGGCCCTGCCTCCAACAGAACCAGAGGCTGCAGGAGATGACCCAGCCCCCATATTTTAAACCAAACCTCACGGCTGGCAGTGGATGAGAACTCCAAGGCCTGTCTCTTATAGTGGAATCGTAATGGGTTAACAAAGGAAGTGTGTCCCCACTGCTTGGTTAGTTCTCTTTCCGCTTTCAGGGATCAGTGCAGAAGCTCCAGAAGGTGAAATGAGAGATCACACACCTGTCACCTATCTAGGTGTTCTTCTTTACATCTAGAGCGGTGAGTAAATACAGATCTGGACTAATCAGACACTTAAGAGACCAGATCTGGGTTCAAACACTTTGTATGTAACATTTATTCTAACATTAGGGACATTCATTCTAATATATTACATATCAAGAGGCCTCAAATCATGCACACATTCATACAATGCTCATGCACACAAATCTTCCCAGAGGTCGATCAGTTTTCTGAAAGAGAGGTGGGTGCCAGTTCCAGCTGATTTTGGCACACTATCACCATGGTTTTGAAGATTCCTTTGTGCTTTTTAATATGTGCATCATTTTTCCTGATGAGTGACTTCTTGTTCCCATTCCGTTCTTGTTCTGGTGCTCTTTACGTCAAGTTGTGTTATACACAGTCCATTCTTCTTTTAGTACATTCGGTTTCATGTCCTTGATTACGGTGTCTTTATCTTTTGCACATTCAGTGTGAGCTTTTCTTGCTTCTCTGTGCCAGATGCTTCATCTCATTCTTCATCTTCCAATTCTGTCACATTCACACATAACACACCTACTCACCATGTCTTCCTGTATGGCAGGGTCTTGGACTAGATGGTGCTTGTGGTGCCTTACAAAGCCAGAATCCTATAAATCCATGCTTTGTCATCCTGTGTGTCGGGGGTTGGACTACATGGGTCCTGTGGTCCATTCTTATTCTATAATTCTATAAAACAACAACAACAACAACAACAACACAACAACATACAAAAATCAATAACTTTATGAACAGACAACCCTTAAAAACAAAATCACAAGGGCTTTCTCTTATCACCAATGCATTGAAAATATTTTTCTTGTAATACTTCTTAAGAAAAACAGTGTTAGTTCACTGCTGGCATTTATGTGGTTTCTCTCCTGCATGAAATCTCTGATGTATCATTAAGTATGACTTCGAAGAGAAACATTTCCCACAATGCTGGCAATTGTATGGCTTCTTTCCTGTGTGGACTCTCTGATGTTTCACTAGGTTTGACTTCTGAGAGAAACATTTCCCACAATGGTGGCATTTGTATGGCTTCTCTCCTGTGTGGCTTCTCAAATGTGTCACTAGGTGTGACTTCCAACAAAAATATTTCCCACAATGCTGGCATTTGTGTGGCTTCTCTCCTGTGTGGACTCTCTGATGTCTCACTAGGTTTGACTTTGAAGGAAAACATTTCCCACAGTGCTGGCATTTATGTGGCCTCTCACATGTATGGACTCTCTCAAGACTGACATGTTCTTCTGGAAAAAAAAAGAACAGTGACAGACAAGACTGACTCTCCGAATTAAGAGAGGAATGTGTTACCCCAAGATTTAGCCACCTGTTAACCCTTCCCTATTTGATATAAAATTAATAAAGTTGGAGTGGGTGCCCTGAATTTTAGCATTTTTGCAGGTATGGATCCCTACTCATAGGAGGTAGCAAAGAAGAGATTGTAGGAGAGCCTGCCTTGAGAAAATGAGTGGGTTTAGCTGCATGATCCATTTATGTCTGTAGAGGGTGAAGGGATTATGGCTAAGGAATGGGACTGGAAGGAAATAGTCAGAAAAAGGCTCTGAGAATCAGTGTGCTGATCCCTTTTGTCTGAGGTACTTGCACCAATAATGCCGATGATGATGATGATGATGATGATGATGATGATGATGATGATTTATAGCCTGCCCAATCACAAGGAATCCGAGTGGGTTACAACAATAAAAATAAAGAGATAAAAAAAAAAACAGTAAAATAAAACCGAGCGACGTGAGTTACAGTAAAATTCACAGTTAGGCCTGATGGAAATTGGGCCTGTCTTTTCCCCTCCCTCCCAGGTCTGATGATGACAGTTGGGGCAGAAGGAGGGCTCTTCTTTTTGAGGCCAGAATATAATTTCAATTAAATTTAATTTAATTCTTCTCATTAATTTAAGAGAAGAATTGGTGGACAGAGTGAAGTAAGTCACAGTAAATGGGGAGAGGTTAAACCAAGCCCTCGTTGCATTAAATTTGGTTTCAGATCATTCTTTCCTCACCCAGGAAACATTCTAAAGCAATTTAAACCTTTTCGTACCCTCAGTTTCTGCCACTAAGCAACAATTACAGCATAAATATCTGCTCCTAGTGGCTGTTCTTCAGCCTCAGTCCAGTTGCAGGCAGACACTCTGCACCCTATTTCATGGGGTAAGAAAGCCAGGTTACCTTTCCCAAAGAGAATTTTAATTCGGGCTATGTCCGGGTCCAATCATATGTAAATCACTGCTGAATCTATTGGCTAAATCCATCCCAGATGTAGCCTGGGTCCGAGGCATGCTCAGCCATCCCCCCCCTTTTAAGCGGAAGTTTCCAACATTAATAAAATGGCTCTGAAGTGCTGTGGGGATTCGGGCTGAATCCAGGATAGATTTGGCTGGTGGATTCAGCGGAGATTTACTTATGATAGGACCAAGATGCAGCCCGAATCAGAATTCAATTCAGAAAAGGTAAGCGGGCTTCTTTATCCCATGCGATAGGGTCCTCTGTCGGTTTACATGGCTAAGCACCTCAATACACTCTCCAACCCCACTTGCCATGGGAGCTACTGACTTCTCTCCCCATTCCGGATTCTCAGCAACTGGGATTGAGATCCATCCAGGCAACATATTACCATTAGCAAAGTCTTACATTTATTCACCACTCCCACCTTTGTTACCTAATTTTCTGTGTGCATGTGTGTGCATTTTGCCTTCCCCCAAAATAAAACATCAAAATGTATTTCAAATGCCTCTGGAGTTCTGTATGATTGCAGACCTGCTAT
>JACSCI010000685.1:10438-27472 GCA_016801065.1 Sceloporus tristichus | reverse complement strand
CATCTTGAGGGGGAGAGAGGCCTGGCCTGGAAGACAAAGAGCCCTCCTCCAACCACCATCTTGAGGGGGAGAGAGGCCTAGCCTGGAAGAAAAAGAGCCCTCCTCCAACCACCATCTTGAGGGGGAGAGAGGCCAGGCCTGGAAGACAAAGAGCCCTCCTCCAACCACCATCTTGAGGGGGAGAGAGGCCTGGCCTGGAAGACAAAGAGCCCTCCTCCAACCACCATCTTGAGGGGGAGAGAGGCCTTGCAATTTTTTGTATTGTTTTGCAATTTTACTGTACACCGCTATGATCATTGCGGAATAGCGGTCTATAAATAAAAATTATTATTATTATTATTATTATTATTATTATTATTATTAAAAGAGAAGGGAGTTCAGGACGGATGGGAGTTTCTCAAAGGAGAGATACTGAAGGCACAATTTCAAAGTGTTCCAGTGAGAAAGAAAAAGGGGAGATGTTTCAAGAAACCAGGATGGATGACTAAGGAACTTTCAACCGAGCTGAGTTTGAAACGGAACATGTATAAGAAATGGAAAAAGGGGGAAATCACGAAAAAGGAATTCAAGGAAATACCAGGCATTTGTAGGGTAAAGTCAGAAAAGCTAAAGCACAGAATGAACTCAGGCTTGCTAGAGAGGTTAAGAAGAATAAAAAAGGGCTTTTTTGGATATGTCCGCAGCAAAAGGAAGAAGAAGGAAACAGTAGGGCCACTGCGTGGAGAAGATGGCAAAATGCTAACAGAAGACAGAGAAAAGGCAGAATTACTCAACACCTTCTTTGCCTCAGTCTTCTCAGAAAAGGCAAAGGGTGCTCAACCTGAGGATAATGGAGCAGAGGACAGGATAGGGGCATTTCAGTACAGAATAAGTAAAGAGATAGTAGAGGAACACCTTATTAATCTAAATGAATTTAAGTCTCCGGGACCAGATGAACTCCATCCAAGGGTATTAAAAGAACTGGCAAATGTAATATCGGAGCCATTGGCAATAATCTTTGAGAACTCCTGGAAAACAGGAGAGATCCCAGCAGACTGGAGGAGGGCAAACGTTGTCCCCATCTTCAAAAAGGGGAAAAAAGAGGATCCCAACAATTATCGTCTAGTTAGTCTGACATCAGTACTAGGAAAGATTCTGGAGCAGATCATTAAACAGAGAGTCTGTGAACATCTAGAAGGCAATGCCATAATCACAAAAAGTCAACATGGGTTTCAGAGAAACAAGTCATGCCAGACAAACCTAATCTCTTTCTTTGATAAAATTACCAGATTGGTAGATGAAGGGAATGCTGTGGATATAGTATATCTTGATTTCACTAAGGCCTTTGACAAGGTTTCCCATGACATACTTGCAAACAAGCTTGTAAAATGTGGGCTAGACAGGGTCTGCTGTACGTTTAATACCGTGTTGCATTCTTTCGACAAGTTTTAATCTAAGTAAAGAGGAAGTTTTCGTGGTTTAGGTGAGTACTCTGTTTATTATCACATTATCTTAGGGGATAGGGGGGCGCACAACCATCTTGTAGCCTATGTCTTTTATCATTACGCAATCGGAAATCAGAAAAAGATCATTGTTCTATAAAAGGCAATAAATTAGGCTACAGAAACAACATAAGCAGAAGGCTAAAACGTTAACGAAAAGAGACAAACTACTTATATTGAGCACACACTCCAACCTGTCTTTAACCTGTAAAAACTGAATTGGCTTTTTGACTAGAATCATAGAATAATAGAGTTGGAAGAGACCACAAGGGCCATCCCATCCAACCCCCTGCCATGCAGGAAATCACAATCAAAGCATCCCCGAGATTGGATCCAAAGTTTTATGTCATGTTTAGCTTTAACAAACGAAACAGCAGAAATCAAAGGGTGAAAATAATTATGAGGGGCGACAGGGGGTGGCAAAATATTTCTCGCCTAGGGTGGCCAAATACCTAGAATTATAGATTCATAGAGTTGTAAGAGACCACAAAGACCATCCAGTCCAACCCCATTCTGTCATGCAGGAACTCTCAATCAAAGCATCCCCGACAGATGGCTATCCAGCCTCTGTTTAAAGGCTTCCAAGGAAGGAGACTCCACTGCACTCCGAGGAAGAAGTGTGTTCCACTGTCGAACAGCCCTTACTGTCAGGAAATGTTGAGCTGGAATCTCTTTTCCTGGAGCTTGGAGCTTGCCTCCTTTGTTCTGGGTCCTATTCTCTGGAGCAGCAGAAAACAAGCTTGCTCCCTCTTCAATATGACATCCCTTCAAGTATTTAAATAGGGCTATCATATAATAATAATAATAATAATAATAATAATAATAATAATAATAATAATAGGATTATTTATATACCGCCCAATCACTGGGAATCCGAGCGGTTTACAACAGAGGGGACGGTTCCCTGCCCGCAGGCTTACAATCTAAAAGACACGACACAAAAGGAGATGGGAATGGTGAGGAGGGGAGGGGATCAGGTCTAGCAGTTCTTCTCTCCCTCTGAGGCCTGGACCAAGGCAGATGTTATCACCTCTTAACCGTCTTTTCTCCAGGCTAAACATCCCCAGCTCCCTAAGGCATTCCTCATAAAGCTTTATGGTTTCCAGAGCCTTTACCATTTTAGTCCCCCTCCTTTGGACACACTGGCCCTGACCCCCTGCCATGCAGGAACTCTCAATCAAAGCATCCCCAACAGATGGTGCATTAATGGTTAATGATATTTAACTCTTCAAAAAAGGCGACATCAAAAAACAGGGAGGATGGAAGTCTTTATAATCAGGGGAAGCCAGGGCAAACAGCTGCTATGAGATCAGCCAGCAGGGGGTATAGTTCTCGATGACACATCTGTCAACCCGCCACACATTAATTAGCCAAATGGATGCCGCCAACTCCAGCATGAAGCTGTTATTTACATGCCAGCAGTGTTAAAAGAACATCAGGCGATCCAACTTGACTCCGCGCAGAGACTCCAGCTGCATTTTGGCCTAGGGGTAGCTGCAACACTAAGTGAATAATTTTCCTTGGCTTCAAGGTGACGATTGGGTCACGGAAATGAGGGCTTAAAATGCATATGCTCTGCTCCATTTCTGACAGCCGAAATCCACTTTCAGTAGGTTAATTAAAGCAGCTCTCTTCAGGCTACCGTTCTAGCCAATCTAACAACCGTTTAACAAAATGCTGATCTTGAGAGCCAGGATAGTAGGGCTTTGAGTGTTGGGCTATGATTCTGGAGACCAGGGTTCAAATCCCTACTTGGTTGTGAAAATTTATTAGGCGACTCACTCAGCCTCAGAGGGAAGCAAAAGTAAAGCCTCTTTGAAGAAATCCTGCCAAGAAAACACCATGGTCATAGGGTTGCCTTATGTCAGAAATGACTTGAAGGTACACAACAACAACAACATCTCTGTGAACTCATAGATATAGCTGTGTTAGTCTGTAGAATCAGTATGTAGAGAGATCTTGTAGCACCTTTGAATGCAGGAAAGAGAACAGAGTGGGTGACACCTCCGGGACAGCCCCTTGAACATTGCTTCTCCCCTCCTAAAATACTGATTCGGACACCCTGTCGTTCCCATTAGTTTTCCCCGAATCCGACACGGCAGTTGCAAAAATAACCTCTGCAAAAGTGCAGTCAGGATAACCCGGGTTATCCACCACTGATTCGGGTTTTCGCTGGAGAATTCGATCAAAGTACGATCGGACGCAAATTCAAATGGGAATGATTTCCCTTAAATAAGGATTGAAAGCGAGTTCAAATGGGAACAATGTTGCTATAATCCGATTCTTGATTCGTTTTATAGCCCAGTGGGAATGGGGCCTCTGAGACTAACTGAAACGTGAGACTTTGAGACTAACTGGAAGAAAGAAGTTGGCAGCATGAGCTTTCCTAGACTCCACTAAATGCATCTGAGAAAGTAGACTGAAGTCTAGGAAAGCTCATGCTGCCAACTTCTTTCTTTCTTTCTTTCTTTCTTTCTTTCTTCTTCTATTATTATTATTATTATTATTATTATTATTATTATTATTATTATGCTTCATTTATATAGCGCTGTATTATTTGTACATACAAATAATAAAATGGATAAAGAAAACCTGCCCATGGCATACAACCTAAGAAATAATAGCATAATACATATAAATAATACAGAACAATACAGTTAGTCTCAAAGGTGCTACAAGATCTCTCTACAACATGTCCTTGAATCTGACAAAATGTGGAAACCGGGATCAAAATGGGCAGCTGAGTGGGCTATGGCCTTATTAAATAATTAATAATAATAACAACAACAACAATAATAATAATAACGATTTATTTCTAGCCCACCTTTTCACAAGGAATCAAGGCGGGTTACGACATTTAAAAACAATATATAACAAATCAAATACAGTTAAAATTTATCCCCCTCCCAACCTCCCATCCCAATTTATAGAGCAAAGATAGAATCTGATCTCTCAGCAGTATCAGGATATCTTTAAAGAGCACATAAAAAGACGACTGAGATGGTACAAGATCTAGACCAGTGGTTCCCAAACTTTGGTCTACCAGGTGTTTTGGACTTCAGCTCCCCATTATTCCTGACTTTTGGCCAAACTGGCTAGGGCTTTGGGGAGGTGAAGTCCAAAACACCTGCAGGACCAAAGTTTGGGAACCACTGACCTGGAAAGACCAAGGTCTATGAAGATCAGTTGAGGCAGTTGGATGTTCTTAGCTGGGAGAAGAGAAGACTGAGAGGGCATACAATAGCCATCTCCAGATATTGGAAGGACTGTCAGGTGAATGATGAAATGAGCTTGTTTTCTGCTGCTCCAGAGAGGAGGACCCATACTATGGAATTATAAGGAAAGAGATCCCACTAAAACATTAGGAAGAACATCCTTATGAATAAACCAGAATAAAATATCTCAGAAGGTGGCAGATTCCCTTTTGTTGAAGACCTCTAAACAGGGATACTTCAGCAGCAGATTCCTGCACTGGAAGAAGGTTGGATTCTATGAAACTAAAAACATTTTATATGAAATACATTAAGATAGCAAAGATGATAGAAGTTCTAATTCTTACGAAACTGGACCTGCAGTGAACCTGTTTACTTCTAGTCTTTCAGGATCAAAGGACAAAATATTTTCAAAGATACAGCTGTAAGAAGGAGGACGGAGAGACATCAGGAACCCTAACACTAATCAGTCTCAGGTCACACCTACACTGTAGAATTAATGCAGTTTGACACCACTTTAATTGCCATGGCTCAATGCAAAGGGATTCTGGGATCTGCTGTTTTGTGGGATATTTAGCCTTGTCTGCCAGGGAGCTCTAGTGCCGCAACAAACTACAGATCCCAGATTCCGTAGGATGGCACCATGACAGTTAAAGTGGTGTCAAACTGCATTAATTTTGCACTGGAATTCTAGGGCTGGAAGGAAGGCCAGAAAAGGTTAGAGGAGGTAAGGGACAGTCTCAGAAACCAAAGGAGATTTCTGTCTTGCTGCCCCTGAAAATGCATGTATCTCGGTGCAAAGTGTGTTGTACTCTTATCTTCTTTAAACAAACAGTAAAATAAAGTAAAATAAAATAAAATAAAAACACCTCCCAAGGTTTCAAAGCTCTGAGGCACCAGAGCTCTCTGGCAGAGAAGGCTCAATGTCTCACGACACTACAGTTCCCAGAATTCCATAGCACCGAGCCAGGACAGTGAAAGTGGAGTGAAACTGGATTATCTCCCCAGTGTGGATGCAACCTCAGAGAAGGCAACTGTTACAAAGGGAAGGAGAGATGCAGATGAAATAGATGAGGAGAATGACAGGAGTATAGATGTAGATGTGGATGAAATGGATGGGGGCTCTGACACGGAGGACCCCTTTGAATTTGGCTGCCAGGGATGGGAAAATAGAAGGGAGGAAGAAAGGTGCAGCTGTGATTCAGGTGAGCCTAGCATTCACGTGAAAGTGGAACCAGGCTCTCTTCTTAACCCCGGAAGTGCAAAGGTTCACGATGCGTTCAGACCCCCACTGAGCATGCGCAAGGGTCCCACTTTGAATTGTTGAATCTGCATGGTATGCACCGGTGTGGAAATACAATTTGCATCCACTCTGCTTTGCATGAATCCACATCACGTGACTTGCCTTGGATTCGATTACCCCTCAATTCAGAAGGGCAACAGAAGAGCAACCAGGTGTGACAAAAACACTCACGTTATAACGTCAATTCGCATCGTTAGACCCGCAGTCACCCTGGATCTTAGCTGCTAAAATCCCCGTGTGATAAATTCCACTGACTGAATTGAATCTCAACACAGCTTGGAAATGCTTTCTCAAACTACAGTTCCCAGAAGACTCTAGCCAAATGTAGTCCAAGCAAGTTAGTTTTGCAAATGCTGAGCAAAACCACATGTCAGCAGAGAATGAATTTGGACGTCTTCTTCCTAATACAGTGGACCCTTGTTATCTGCTGGGGTTTGGTTCCAAGATCCCCTGTGGATAACAAAATCCATGGATGCTCAAGTCCCATTAAATATAATGACATAGCAAAATGGTGTTCCTTATAAAAAAAATGGAAAATCAAGGTTTGATATTGGAAATGTATACAGTACTTTTTTTGGAACCTTTTCAAACCATGGATGCTTGAATCCGTGTATAAAAAATATCCATGAATAAGAAGGGCAGACTGTATCTTGGTTCAGCTTATCAGGTGCTACAAAAGGGAATAGTGCAAGAAACTGAATATGTTTAGCCTGTGGAGTAGAAGATAATGGGAGATGTGACAGGCAGTCTGTAAATATCTGGAGATCTGCCATGCAGACTTATTCTCTGCTGCTTTGGAGGGCAGGACTAGTGGGTGGAAATGGTAGGGAGCCAGACTTTGGCTGAACATTTCCTAATGATGAAAGCCGTTAGGCAGTGAAACACTCTGCAAAAGAGGGGCTGCTTTTTGTTGAGCATTTACATTCAGAGGAGACCTTATTTACATACAATAATGTTCCAGCATAAAGAAGCAAGTGTCAGAACCCCTTCATTCATTTATTCATTCGGGGTTCTGTCATGATGATATAAAGAGTTTAGATTAAGTCATCTAAGTTAGTAATTAGTTACATGCACATTGATGATAGGTACATACAACCTTCACCTTGTTGTATGACGTGTTGGAATGTTTGAAGGCAGACTAGTTAAAGCTGCTGATCATATTTAGTAGTGAACTATATATATATATATATATATATATATGCCCATATATATATATATTCTTATATATAAATATAGATCTTAGAGTGTCTTAGCAATATATATATGGATTACATAAAAGTATGTATCTGTAGGACTCAATTGAATAAGCATTGTGGGAAATGCCAAATGATGCTCGCATTGGGTTGCTTTGATGTAGGGCTCCAAGCCTCCACTGAGGGGGGGGGGGTGATTTGGGGAGGACATCTGAGAAGAAAAGGAAAAAAAGGGTGGGGGGCACAGGTCGTTTTAAATTAAGGCTTCCCCTTGTGTGCCTCAGGTTCTTAAAAGACGTGGCCAGGAATGTTTCTACCTTATCTTTTACAATAAACTTTCTGATTTACCTGAAGTTTGTCGTGGATTATTGGTCAGAACAATCCCAAGTTTCACAGCAGGAAAATAAAAACCGCATAAGGAGGAAAATAACCTCACCAGTCATACGATTCTATAGAAGCTGACCAAATGTCCAAATACAATGTCTCATTTGTAAAATATTATTTATACACCGTTGGTTCAAATATTGCAAGCGTTGTTAGATCTTCTCTCCATTGGATCGCTGGTGGAGAAAAATGCTCTTTCAAGTAATGAACAGAGCGGTCAAAAGGTGACCAAAAATCCAATTACGTTGGCCATTTGTTAATTTCCAAGAAAGAGGGAAAATAATAATAATAATAGATTAATAATAATAATAGATTTCATTTTTAACCCGCTTTTCCACGATGATCAAAGCGGCATACAGATTAAAATTTCAACATAAAAATACATACATATCGATAAAAACAATGTAAAATATCACATTAAAAGCTATTACACAGCCAGCTTGGTTGAACTGATCCAAAAACATTGCTAAAATCGTTATACAATAGGGGGAGAGGGCATAATATCACATCTCATGGGGGGAAAGCTTGGTGAAAGAAAAAGGTCTTAAGGTTCTTTCTGAAAAGGTCCAGGGAGGTGGTGGAACGGAGTTCATCAAGAAGGTTGTTCCACATTTTTGGGGCCGAGATGGAAAAGGCCCTTTGCGAGGTCACCGCATATTGCGCAGTTGGGACCTTCAAGCAGATTCTTCCCGGCTGACCTGAGTGTGTGGGGCGGATTATATGGGGAGAGGCGGTCCTCCAAGTACCCTGGGCCCAAACCATTTAGGCATTTACAGTGGTACCTCGGGATACGAAATACCCAGGTTACGAAATTTTCGGGATACGAAAAAATCCCATTGGAAAACATTGTTCCGGGTTACGAAAGTTTTTTCGGGTTACGAAAAAACTTTTGGTGCTTTTCGGCGCTATTTCGCACGAAATCGCGGCTTTTCCCCATTAGCGCCTATGGCAATTCGGCTTGCGAAAGCCTTTCGGGTTACGAAAGCGGCCGCGGAACGAATTAATTTCGTAACCCGAGGCACCACTGTATAGGTAATTACCAACACCTTGTATTGGGCCTGGAAGTGAATAGGCAGCAAATGGAGATCTTTCAAGATAGGTGTTATATGGTCTGCCCTGGAACATCCAGCGACCAATCTCGCAGCCATGTTCTGCACTAATTGAAGCTTCCGGGTTTGGTACAAGGGTTGCCCCATATAGAGCGCATTACAGAAATCCAATCGAGAAGTTACCAGAGCGTGTACTACAATTTCAACGTCCCCCGGTCCAGGCAGGGTCGCAGCTGGCGTATCAGCCGAAGCTGATAACAAGCGCCTCTGACCGTCTCATCCACCTGAGATGTCAGTTGGAGCGACGAGTCCAGAAGCACTCCCAAGCTGCAAACTGAGTCCTTCAGGGGGAGCGTGACCCCATTCAGGACAGGTGGACAAATTTCACTACCCGGGCCTGGGGAACCTATCACTAGTACTTCCGTTTTCTCTGGATTCAGGCTGAGTTTGTTTTCCTTCATCCAGCCCATTACCGACTCCAAGCAGGCATTTAGAGAAGAGATGCCATCCCTAGTCACTGCATCAGTCAGGGAAACACAGAAGCAAATCTGGGTGTCACCACCGTACTGATAACACCGTGCCCTGTGTCTCCGGATGATCTCTCCCAGCGGTTTCATGTAAATGTTAAATAGCATGGAGGACAAAATAGCTCCTTGAGGGACATCAGATGTAAGTTTCCTCTTATCAGAGCAGACATCCCCCAGTTGCACCATCTGGAATCTACCCAAGAGGTAGGAACAGAACCACTGGAGCGCAGTGCCCCCGATACCTAACTCCCTCAGGCGTTCCAGAAGGATACCATGGTCAATGGTATCGAAAGCCACTGAGATGTCCAAAAGAACTAACAGGGACACGCTTCCCCTGTCCATGCCCAGACGGAGATCATCGACTAAGGCAACCATGGCGGTCTCAACTCCATAGCCCGCCCGGAAGCCAGTTTGAAATGGGTCAAGAAAATCTGTTTCATCCAAGATCTCGATCACCTTTCCCAAAAAAGGCAGCAGCGACACAGGCCGATAGTTGTTATGTATCAGGGGGTCTAAGGAGGGCTTTTTTAGCAGAGGTTTAGCAGTTCCCCCCTGAGCTGCCAGCCATGAGGGGCAGGAATCAAGAGAGCATTTAGTTTTCCTAACACTTCCAAGAATCTTGTCCACTTCCTCAGTACTCACAAACTCAAAGTGATCCAGTTTAACAGAATCCACGGAAGCTCTGGACACTTCTCTTATTGGTTCTGAAGAAATACTGGCATCGAGATCCGCCCTTATCCGAGAGATTTTATCCGCGAAGAAGTTGTTAAATTTGTCGCAGCAGGCTTTAGATGGCTCTAAAACGGGGTTCAGGGAGGGGGGCAGTTTTGTTAGCTCCCTCACTACCCTGAACAGCTCTGCCGGACGCGACTCCGCAGATACAATACGTGCAGCATAAAACGAATGTTTAGCTGCACTTATTGCCACTCCGTAAGCCTTCAAAAGAGACTCAAGGAGTGCCTTGTCGGCTAAGTGCTGATGTCTTCGCCAGTTGCGCTCTAGTCGTTGCACGGCCCGCTTCCTTTCCCTGAGATCTTCCATATACAAGGGTTGCTTGTTGGAAGCAGGCCGGAAAGGACGTTTGGGAGCGATACTGTATATAGCCCTGGAGAGATCTTTATCCCAGATGTTAGTCAGGGCATCAACAGAATCGCCGTCATTACCAACCATATACCCTTCTAGGGCTTATTGGAACCTTTTGGGTTCCATCAGCCTTCAAGGGTGGACCATCCTAGTAGGTCCTCCACCCCCGGGAGGGATATGGGTAGAAGCCTTGAGCTGAACCTCAACCAGGAAATGGTCCGTCCATGATAGGGCAGAGATATTGCATACCTCTGCCCACGGAGTGTCCATGTCCGTACTAAAGACGACATCGAGTGTGTTACCAGCGCAGTGCGTGGGCCCTGAAACCAACTGGGACAGGCCCATGGCAGTCATGGTCCACAGGTTGGCTCTTCCTTATCTGGAATTCCGAAATCCAAATTATGCACATGAGTGGCTGAGACAGTGACACCTTTGCTTTCTGATGGTTCAATGTACACAAACTTTGTTTCATGCATGCAATTATTAAAAGTACGGTTTATAAAATGGCCTCCAAGCTATATGCATATGAAACAAAAATGAATTTCATGTTTAGACTTGGGTCCCGTCTCCAAGGTACTGTATCTTATTATGTATGTGCGAATATGCCAAAATCTGAAAAAAATAACACTGAAATCCAAAACGCCTTTGGTGCCAAGGATTTTGGAGAAGGGAGACTCACTCTGTAATTCAAAACAACATGTGTGTTCCTGAATATCAAGCAACTTTCCAAAGCAATCTTTGCACTTCCTTCCAAAACATAGCTACTGTGCGACAACTCCAAAACGTATGTGTAGCAGTACTACATCTCCAACAACTTGCTGATTTAGAAAGCATTACAAAGATATTGTAATGATCAATATCTTGAAAGGGCAGGTTCTGCTCTATGATACTAGTGTTGAACGTATTTCAGCAAAGGGGAGATGGCCACCTCTCAGGGATGCTATCATTGTAAGACTGTCAAGGTTCTTTCTAACATTATATTTCCTAACGTTATATTTCTATGATGCTATCATCTCATTCAGCACTAAAGGATATTGAACGAAGCACAAAAGGGCATCAGTACAGTCGGCCCTTCATATCTATGGATTCTTTATCCATGGATTAATCTATTCACAGCTTGAAAATATTCGAAAAATGTATAAATTCCAAAAACCATTGATTTGGCTATTATTATTTTTTTATAAGGAGCACCATTTTACTATGACATTGTATATAATGGGACTTGAGCATCCATGGATTTTGGTATCCAAGGAGGATCCTGGAACAAAATGTGTATGTTATTTTATATCAGGGGTTGGCAACCCCCGGCCCGTGGGCCAGATCTGGCCCGGCAAGGCCTTGGGACCGGCCCGAGCCCCGTCCTGCCACCAATTGGGCAATCGGCGGCAGGACCGGGCCTCTCGCGCTAGAGGTCAAAGGCCCCGCGTCCTCGCGCGAGAGGCCAAAGGTCTCTGGGGGGCTGTAGGCCTCCTCCCTCCTTCCCGGCCTCCATGGAGGCTGGGAAGGAGCCCAAAGGGCCACCCGCGGCAACCTCCTCCCTCCTTCTCGGCCCCAATGGAGGCCGGGAAGGAGCCCGAGGGGCCGCCCGTGGCGACCTCCTCCCTCCTTCCCGGCCCCCATGGAGGCTGGGAAGAAGCCTGAGGGGCCGCCCGTGGTGACCTCCTCCCTCCTTCCCAGCCCCCATGGAGGCCGAGAAGGAGCCAGAGGCCCTCCCGCGGCGACCTGCTCCCTCCTTCCCAGCCCCCATGGAGGCCGGGAAGGAGGCCGAGGGGCCGCCCGCGGCGACCTCCTCCCTCCTTCCCAGCCCCCATGGAGGCCAGGAAGGAGCCAGTGGGGCCACCGGTGGAGGCCTCTTCCCTCCTTTCCGGCCTCCGTGGAGGCCAGGAAGGAGCCCGGAGAGAGAGAGCCTTGGGGCTGCAAGGGCCGTGGAGGAGCCTGCAGAGGTGGCAGGCCGCTTCCGTGAACTCCTTCTCAGCCCATGCAGCCCCAGGCCTCCCTCCGGAGAGAGAGGCCTGGGGCTGCAAGGGCCGTGGCGGAGCCCAGGAGGCGGCCTGCCCAAGCCCTTCCCTTTGGCCCAAAGGGCCCCTTGGAGCCCTTTCGGCCGAAGGGCCTGGGACCGGTGCCCAAGCCCTTCCCTTCTGCCTCTCTCCCCTTCAGCCGAAAGGGCCCCTTGGAGCCCTTTTGGCCGAAGGGAAGAGCCTGGGACGGGTGCCCAAGCCCTTCCCTTCAGCCGAAAAGGCCCCTTGGAGCCCTTTTGGCTGAAGAAAAGAGCTGAAGGGAAGGGCCTGGGACGGGAGACCAAGCCCTTCCCTTCGGCCTCCCTCCCCTTCGGCCGAAAGGGCCCCTTGGAACCCATTCAGCTGAAGGAAGGGACCGAGGAGGAGAGGGTGGGCACACGCCTCCTCCTCCCCGCAGGGCTTCGGCAGACCTGAGGTGTCCTTCGGAGGACACCTCAGGCCTGGCGAAGACCCGAGGCTCTGCCCCCGGCATGCGGCTCCGCCCCCGGAGGGTGGAAGCTCCCCCTGCCTTCAGCCCCCCAGTTGTCTTAGGGACAGCAACCCGGCCCTCGGCTCAAAAAGGTTGCCTTACCCCTGTTTTATATGCTCTGTGTATGTTATTTGGATAAGTTGAACAAATACACTGGTACCCCGGGTTACGAAATTAATTCGTTCCGCTATTCCTTTCGTAAGCCGAAAATTTCGTAACCCGAAACGCTTTTCCCATTGAAAATAACTAATGCGTTCCATGACCTCAGACTGAACCTGCAAGTCAAAACAAAGTCACAATAGAGGCCAATTAAGCTAAGTACCCTACAATACAATGTAATACAAAGTTGCCTCAGGCACTAATGAGCTTAACAATGATGTTTATCACACTATGCTCTTAAAGAGCTACTATTCCAGTGTGACTCCTCTAGCAGCCTCCTGTTGCATGCTGGGATTGGCAGTTTTAAGGAGCTGAACTTCTCTGCCTGAGAATTCTAAATACCCCTCCTTAAAACTGCCAATCCCAGCATGCAACAGGAGGCAGCTAGAGGAGTCACACTGGAATAGTACCTCTTTAAGAGCTCGTCTGATAAACACCAATGACTGGCAGGTCCATTCTAAAGGTTTCAAAAGGATAAAGAAAAAAAGTTTTTTTCTTATCTTTGATGGTTCTGGCATCTCAGAGTCAGGCAGGAGGAGGAGGATGAGCTCTCAAATCATCACACCCATGACCAAAGCAACCCCAACCACACTCTATGGCCCACATCAAAGCAAGGCCAGACTTGCAAAACTCACAGCCCACACACCACACTCTCAAATCATCACAGCCATGACCAAAGCAACCCCATGGTCAAACTCTATGGCCCACATCAAATCAAGGCCACACTTGCAAAACTCACAGCCCACACTCTCAAATCATCACAGCCATGGCCAAAGCACACAAGAACACAAGCCCATAGGCCAAAACCCCCAAATCAGAAAATGCCACCCTATGGTGGGACTCTCTGGCACACATGGGACCATGGCCAAAGTTTCAAAACCCACACTCCACACTTTGAAAACAGCACAGCCATGAAGGAATCAAAGCAGCAAATGAAGCCCAGCATCCCCAAATCAGAAAATGCCACCCTATGGTGGGACTCTCTGGCACACATGGGACCATGGCCAAAGTTTTAAAAGTCACACACCACACTTTGAAAACAGCACAGCCATGAAGGAATCAAAGCAGCAAATGAAGCCCAGCATCCCCAAATCAGAAAATGCCACCCTATGGTGGGACTCTCTGGCACACATGGGACCATGGCCAAAGTTTCAAAACCCACACTCCACACTTTGAAAACAGCACAGCCATGAAGGAATCAAAGCAGCAAATGAAGCCCAGCATCCACAAATCAGAAAATGCCACCCTATGGTGGGACTCTCTGGCCCACATGGGACCATGGCCAAAGTTTCAAAACCCACACACCACACTCTCAAATCATCACACCCATGACCATACCACCCCAGAACTCAAACCCAAAGGCCAGAAAACCCAAATCTGAACATGCATCCCCATGGTAAGGCCCATTCTAAAGGATAAAGAAAAAAAGTGTTGCTGGTCTTGGCATCTCAGAGTGAGGCAGGGGAAGGAGGAGGAGGAGCTGCTCTCAAATCATCACAGCCATGACCAAAGCAACCACAAATCTAAAAAAGGAACCCCATGGTCACACTCTATGGCCCACATCAAATCAAGGCCACACTTGCAAAACTCACAACCCACACTCTCAAATCATCACACCCATGACCATACCACCCCAGAACTCAAACCCAAAGGCCAGAAACCCAAAATCTGAACATGCAAACCCATGGTCAGGCGCATTCTAAGGGATAAAGAAAAAAAGTGTTTTTCTTACCTTTGCTGGTCTTGGCATGTGGTCCTGGCATCTCGGAGTGAGGCAGGAGGAGGAGGAGGAGGAGAGGGGCAGCCCAAAAAGCCAAATTTAAACCAATTCAAGCAATTTAACCACTTCAGCCAATTCAAGCAATTTAACCAATTCAGCCAATTCAAGCAATTTAACCAATTCAGCCAATTTATCCAATTCAAGCAATTTAACCAATTCAGCCAATTTAGCCAAATCAAGCAATTTAACCAATTCAGCCAATTTAGCCAATGCCACCAATTTAACAAATTTAACAATTTTTTTTTAAAAATTTGGTGTTTTTTTTAAGGGTCACCTTTTTTTTAAGGGTCACCTTTTGCCTTCTTGGATGACGGTTCTCCCGCTCTAGTGAAGAACTGGTCCAAGGATGTCTGCTTTTGCCGGCCCTTAAGCACGTTCTTAAAATGGCTAAGGCAGACATTATCAAAATGGGCAATGGCATGGCTGGTGAGCACCTGCTCAGGGTGGTGCTTCTCCACAAAGGAAGCCACATTGTGGAATTGCCTCAGAATGTCTTTAATGTCTGCCGTTGGCAAAGATGCCCCCGCAGCCTCCTCCTGCTGGCCCCTGTCGAAGTGGAGCACGTCCTCGTCCACGGCCGAGTGTTGCAGCGCCGCCAAGGCCTTCAGGTCCTCTGTTGTCAGGTCCTCGTTGTGCTCCTCGAGGAGTTCCTCCACGTCCTCGTTGTCCACGTCGAGTCCCAGGGACCTCGCGATGGAGACGATCTCGTGCACCTCTTCCTCTTCACCTGGCTCAGCACCCTCGGACTGTGACCCTTCCAAGGAAGAAGCATCAGGCCACAGCTTCCTCCATGCAGCAATCAGGTTGCGCCTGGTGATCGCCTGCCAGGCCAAGTCCACCATCTTTAAGCACACCACGATGTCAAAATCCTGCTTCCAGAACTCACGAAGGGTCAGCTGTGTGCTCTCGGTGACATCGAAGCAACGCTTGAACAGGTGCTTGGTGTACAGCTTCTTGAAGTTGGCGATCACCTGCTGGTCCATGGGTTGCAAGAGGGAGGTCGTGTTGGGTGGCAGAAACTGGACCTTGATGAAGGAGAACTCCGTGAGGATGTCCTTCTCCAGGCCATGCGGGTGAGCAGGAGCATTGTCCAAGAGGAGGAGGCACTTCAGGGGCAAATCTTCTTCCTCCAGGTACCGCTTCACTGTCGGGGCGAAGACACTGTTGATCCACTCGACGAAAAGGAGGCGTGCGGCCATTGGAGCGCCACATCACTGGCAACCTGTCCTTCTGGATGTTGTGTGCCTTGAAGGCCCTGGGATTCTCGGAGTGGTACACCAACAGGGGCTTGACCTTACAGTCCCCGCTGGCATTGGCACACAACGCAAGTGTGAAGCGGTCCTTCATCGGCTTGTGGCCTGGCAGTCTCCTCTCCTCCTGGCTGATGTAGGTGCGGCGAGGCATCTTCTTCCAGAAGAGGCCCGTCTCGTCGCAGTTGAAGACTTGCTGCGGGACGTAGCCTTCCTCCTCCACCATGGCCTTGAACGCGACGACGAATGCTTCGGCGGCCTGGTGGTCTGCGCTGGACGCCTCGCCGTGACGGACGACAGAGTGGATCCCGGTCCTCCTCTTGAACCTGTCGAACCAGCCACGTGATGCTTTGAAGTCCGGGGTGGCTGGCTCCTCCTGCGAAGAAGTTCCTTCGCCTGCCTCCTTGCTGGCCAGGTCTTCGTAGATGGCGGTGGCCTTCTCACAGATGACCGAGGTGGTCACAGTGTCCCCGACTCGCTCCTTTTCCTTGATCCAGAGGAGAAGCAGGCGCTCCATCTCCTCGTGCTTCGGTGTCCTCTGCTTGGCGATCGTCGTCACGCCTTTCGCTGGAGCCACAACAGCTCTGATGGCCTCCTTCTGCTTGAGGACAGTGCCAATCGTCGAAGGGTTGCGTCCATACTCCTTGGCAATGTCCACCAAGCGCACGCCCCTCTCGTGCTTGGCAATGATGTCCTTCTTGTCCTCCAAGGACAAGGGAGCCCTCTTCTTCTTCTCACCGCTTGGCTTGGGAGCCATAGCTCAAGCCTAAAAAGGACAAAAGGCAAAGGCAATGAGCAAAAGCCACAATTGGAAACCACCCCCACCCCCATGGTCACACTCTCTGGCCCAAACTTGCAAAAGTCCCACCCCACACTCTCAAATCATCACAGCCATGAGCACAGCACCCCAGAACACAAGCCCATAGGCCAAAACCCCCAAATCAGAAAATGCCACCCTATGGTGAGAGTCTCTGGCCACATGTGACCATAGCCAAAGTGTTAAAAGTCACACACCACACTTTGAAAACAGCACAGCCATGAAGAAATCAAAGCAGCAAATGAAGCCCATCATCCCCAATTCAGAGCATGCCACACTAACAGCAAAAAACCCCAAAAAAGGCATCCC
>JACSCI010000684.1:0-27495 GCA_016801065.1 Sceloporus tristichus | reverse complement strand
TCTGGCCTCATAAAGGATTTGGGTCAAACTGGATCTGAAAGGCAGTAGTAGTCTTTTCTCTTGCCAATGGGATTCACAGTGTATTTCCTGGACTGGATCTCCCAGCATCCACAAGGCCAGAAAGAGGAGGGGCCCTGCCCTGCAGTAAGGCCCCTCCAATCCCTCTGAACTGAGGACTTCCTTCCTTCCTTCCTTCCTTCCTTCCTTCCTTCCTTCCTTTCTCCCTAGCTGCCTTGTGAGGTGTGATTAAGCCCTGTTAGTGGTGTTACTGCTCTTGTTGTTGTTGTGTGCCTCCGTTCTTTCTGACTTATGGCGACCCTAAGGGAAGCCCATCTTAGGCTTTTCTTGGCAACATTTGTACAGAAGTGGTTTTTGAAGTACCTCCCTCTGAGGCTGAGAGAGTGTGACTTGCCTAAGGTAACCTAAATCCAAAACACATTGCAGCAATAATCCAATCTGAGACCGCTTTAAGTGCCCCAGCTCAGTGCTAGGGAATTCTGGGAAATGCAGTTTTGTGAGACATCGAGCCTTCTCTGTCAGAGAGCTCTGGTGCCACAATAAACTCCATTTCCCAGGATTCCCTAGCACTGGACCAGGGCAGTTAAAGCGCTCTCAGATTGGACTATTGCTGCCGTCAGTTTTGGACCTTACTTGACCTCAAATTGTCCATAGCCTGCAATGCATCTCCTAATTCTGTTGGCAGTCCCTCCCTCCCAACACTTTCTCATTTCCCCCAAAACCAGAGCAAAGCTGGCAGATGGAAAGAGGTTTTAAAGCAGCATTTCAATCTGCCATATTTGTTTTTAAGAGACTAAATGTCCCAAATGCTTTTATCAGTTTTGTAGCTATTATTACAGAAAGACGTAGAGAGCAAACTCCTCAAGTACCTTTATTTTCTGGAGTGAGATGGGCTTTTCCAACTGACTCTCTGTGATGATCTCCGGTGGTCCAAGCAGCCAAACTGCGGCCCTGTAATAATAATAATAATAATAATAATAATAATAATAATAATAATAATAATTTAAACCCCTCTCTTCAGCGAAAACGAGATATTCATTATAAATAACAAAATACAACTATAATATTAGTCATGAAAGATATTAAGAGTCTTGCAGGTACAATATTTGTAAGTATATAATATTCAATTCATATAAGCTATTAAATAAACCTAAGCGTCCAATTCTGAGACTAACTTCCAATATCCGCTCTTTAACTCTCTCTCTCTCGATCTCCAACCGACACAATTCCCCCAACTGTCTCTTGGTCTCTCAGGCCTTATATCTCCTTCTCACGGAAGCTTCCAGAAGAACCTTCATCTTGCTCTCTGATTGGTCAAGAGAGCCTTCTGTAGCAGTGATGTCATTCTGCATTTGCATAAACCTCCCTTTTCTGCCTGAAGGAGACCTCCATTGACTGGAGCCCAGTCATTACACTTTCCCAAGGCAAGGCTTGCACCTATTTCCAATGTTGTTCTTGGGGTCTGCCTTCCAGTTGTTTCCAGGTCTTATGGTGACCTTATGGGAGTCTCTGAAGGGGTTTTCTTGGCAGGTTCCTTCAGAGTGGGTTTCCCATGGCCATCCTCTGAGGCTGAGAGAGTGTGATTTGCCCAAGGCTTCAGTCCTTTTTGAAGCCTTTTTGCTTTATCTTCTAGAAGGCAGCTGAAGTGTTGCTTCTTGCTCTGAAGAATGAGAGGAACCTTGTGGCATCCAAAAGGCTAACATTCTCTGGAGTTAAGTCTGATAATATGTATATATAGGATTTAAATACCTGTTCATTTATCAATAGGTTTATAGTGCACCGCATATCATAGAATCTCATAGCTATGTCTCTTAATAGCAGTTAACCAAATTAAACAGTATATAAAACAAAAACATGAAAACAAGCTAGACAAGATAACACTTACATGGATTTGTAATTGGTTGACTGCCCGAACCCAAAGGATATTCAACAGTGGCAACTTTTCATCCTGGAGAGAAGTGACCAGTGGGGTGTCCAGTGCAGCTCTGTCCTGGGCCCAGTGCTATTCAATATCTTTATCAATGACTTAGATGACAGAATTGGGGGCATACTTATCAAATTTGCAGATGAAACCAAATTAGGAGGAGTAGCTAATACTCCAGAGGACAGGATCAAAATTCAAAAGGACCTGAATAGACTAGAAAGCTGGGCCAAAGCTAACAAAATGAAATTCGACACGGAGAAATGTAAGGTACTATATTAAGTGCGGAAAAATGAAATGCACAGATATAAGATGGGTGACACCAGGCTGAATGAAACTATGTGTGAAAGGGATCTAGGAGTCGAAGTAGACCACAAGTTGAATATGAGTTAACAGTGTGATGCAGCAGCTAAAAAGGCCAATGCAATTTTATGCTGCATCATTAGAAGTATAGCGTCTAGATCAAGGGAAGTAATAGTCCCACTGTATTCTGCTCTGGTCAGGCCCCACCTGGAATACTGTGTCCAGTTCTGGGCACCACAATTCAAAAAGGATGTTGAGAAACTGGAGTTTGTCCAACGGAGGGCGACAAAAATGGTGAAGGGCCTGGAAACCATTTCCTATGAGAAATGACTTAGGGAGCTGGGGATGTTTAGCCTGGAGAAGCGAAGGTTAAGAGGTGATGTGATTGCCCTGTTTAAATACTTGAAGGAATGTCATATCGAGGAGGGGGCTAGCTTGTTTTCTATTGCTCCAGAGACTAGCACCCAGAGCAATCGATGTAAGCTCCATGAAAAGAGATTCCAGCTCAACATTAGGAGGAACTTCCTGACAGTGGAACACACTCCCTCAATGGAGAATGATGGAGTCCCCTTCTTTGGAGGCCTTCAAACAGAGTCTGGATGGCCATCTGCCGGGGATGCTTTGACTGAGTTTCCTGCATGGCAGAAGGGGTTTGGACTGGATGGCCCTTGAGGTCTCTTCCAACTCTAGGATTCTATGATTCTTTGATTCTGAGATCACAATGGGACAGTCTCAGTCCTTCAGGAAAGGAGCATGAGTCTGAAGTCACAATAATCCCGTCACAATCTTTCAGGAAAGGCATTTCAGGATGAGATCACAATGGGACAGTCTCAATGCTTCAGGAAAGGAACATCAGCCTGTAGTCACAATGAGGGAGACTCAATCCTTCAGGCTAGGAGCATAAGCCTGAGGTCTTAATGAGCCAGTGTCAATCCTCCAGGGATGGAGCACCAGTCTGAAATGACAATAGTCCCATTTCATTCCTGTAGGTAAGAAGCATAACTCTTGAGTCAAAATAGTCCCGTCTCCATCTTTCAGGCAAGCAGCATCAGACTGAAGTCACAGTGGGCCAGTCAGGTAAAGAGCACGAGCCTGAAGTCATAATAGTCCCATCTCAGTCTTTCAGGCAAGGAACCTCAGGGTGAGATCACAATAGACCTGTCTCAATCCTTCAGGCAAGGAGCAGCAGACTGAGGTCACAATGGGACAGTCTCAATCTCTCAGGCAAGGGCCATCAGCCTGAAGTTGCATTGTGAGATCTGGGGTCAGTCCTATGCTCAAAAAATCAAACTCATTTGAAACAAAAGAAGCTTTATTGATGAATCCAGGCAGAAATATCCATTAACACCTTTTTGCAAAGTCTAAAGTCCAAAGGAACTTGCTCAACCCCTCCCTAAGCCAGCCCCCAATTCCCAAGCTAAAGCAACACAAGCGGAGGTTGCATAGATAACAAGGTTGTCTATACTTCCCTTCTCCCAGACAGCCTCACCTTGAAGAGCAGTGTTCCCAAGCCAGCTTCACTCCTCCTTGATAACCATCTACAACTGCAACCCCAGCCCCTCTCCAAACGCCCTCCTTCATCTAAAAGCCACTCCATCTGTCCTTCTATCACTTTCCATTATGTGCTTTCTATAACCCATCACTCTACCCTACCTACTATGAACGACAACTATAACGCGAATTTTAATAATCAAATCCTAATATTTTTACCCTTTATGACAGAACTCTTATACACTAGTTCTGACACACAAAGGGTCAGTCTCAATCCTTCAGGTACACAGCACCAGTCTGAAGTGACAATTCTCCTGTCTCAATCTTTCAGGCAGGGAACATCAGCATAAAGTCACAATGGGCCAGTCTCAGTCTTTCAGGCAAGGAGCATCAGTGTGAAACCATAATGAGCCTGAGGTTACAATGGGCCAGTCTAAATCCTTCACATAAAGAGCACCCCTCTGAAGTCACAGTAGTACCATCTCAATTATTCAGGCAATGAGCATCAGCCTGAAGTCAAAATGGGCCAGTCTCAATGTTTCAGGCAAGAAGAACCAGCCATGTCTCAAACCTTCAGGTAAGCAGCATTAGCCTAAATTCACAATGGTCCCATCTCATTGCTGCAGGTAAGGAGCACCAGCCTGAAGTCACAATATGTCATGAATCCCTTTATTCGTGCATTTATTCATTTAGGGATTCATGCCATAAGGGTTATATGTTTAGGTTTAAATTAGAGTTAAAGTAGATGGGATTTATGGTGGGTTAAAATAATATGTTTTAATATGTGCTTTAATAGAAGATACTAGAAAGAGGTCGGGAGATCATGTCTAAAGAATGTGATTGTTTGCTAGGATTGGAATGTGTGGGAATCATCCTTCTAACAGAAGTTTAAAAGACTGTCTGTAAAAGGAGGGGGAACACAGAGAGTTATTGGTATTGTTATACTGTATTATGTTGTCATGGTTTTATGCTTATATTTTCATATGGTATCATATTAGATTGGGATTGATGGGGTTTCATATTGTGTGTGTGTGTGTGTGTGTGTGTGTGTGTGTGTGTTAAGCTATAACGTTAATTAAAACTGTTGTGTCACTGAGTTCTGTGGTCCAAGGCCTCAGGTGCATTGGTTGAGTTAAGGCACATGAGAGCTTAATTGTTTTTAGAAAAGCTGGCAGAATCCCGGATGGGAGGACACTGCGTGGGAAAGGGCTATCCAATTGATTAGCTTAATTGGTTAATGGGGTGGGATTCATTGATATGGTTATAAAAGTGATATGTTTATACTTTCTTTCATTCCTGAAAAAAGTCACTTCTATTGCATGTATCTTCTTCAATACAAGCTGTTCCTTTTTCAGAGGACTGCCTTTTGTGTTGGAAGAGGGGCTGCAATTAGGACCCTGACAGATATCTCTCTCCCCTTCCATTCACCCTGCTATCCCAAAAGGGCTGGAGAGCATACCAAACCAACCACAGAACGTTTCCCTGCTCTTGTGTAATGCCAGGTCAGTCAAAAATACAATGCAGATAGTCCAGGATCTCCTACTGGACGAAGAGGCTGACCTGGCTTGTTTCACGGAGACCTGGCTGGGTGATGAGAGCTCAGCCACCTGGGCTCAGGCATTACCCGCCAGGATCTCCATCAGTGAGCAGGTAAAGGGACGTCGCTTTGGTCCATAAGACAATCTTGCTTTGGCCAGGATACCTATCCATAAGATGGACCACATCGAATGTATTTGCCTCAGCTTAAAGACTAGGGAAAGTCTGGGGATTGTGTTGATTAAATGTCCACCCGTTGCTTAACATAAATACTCTCTGGAAAAGATAACATCAGAATTAACACAAACCAGGGAAAGAGTGACATTCCTGGAGGAAGAATATAAAAAACTGGAAAAAGAGATAGAGAGATTAACAAAAGAACATACTGAAGATCCAGCAGAAAGAATTAAGTTAGAGCAAAGATTTAGGGAGAAATGTCTTAGAATAAGAGGTCTTCCTGAACAGAAGGACAAAGATCTGTATAAAAGGATAATACCGGCCTTGGCTGAATTTATGGACCTAGATAATTAAACCTTTCTCCTTGAGGTGGACAAGATGGGTGAAGCACCTGGGTGAAAAAACAGAAGAGACTAATCAGAGATATTGTGATTTATTTTGTTAGGACTCAGATGAAAGAAGCAATTCTACAACAAAACTTTCATACAAGATTCAAAATTGAAGAAAATGAAATTTTATTGTTGAAAGATATCTAACTGTTAAGGAAGAGGAAGGAATATGGACCACTGACTAAGGTTTTGCACAGCAATGGAATCTGCTACAAATGGGAACTAACTCAGGGCCTATCTTTTAAATTCAAGCAAAAAGATACCAATCAACTCGGTACAAAAAGCAAGAAATTTTCTACATGAGAATGAAAAAAAACTTAATAAAGGGGACAGTCAAAAAGAAGAAAGAAACAACAAAAGGAGAAGAGGATAAGGAGGAAGAGAGCTTAGAAGAAGAAAGAGAAGAAGGAGAATTGCTTAGGAAGCCAGATCCAAACACAAGAGAGGACGATATAGATGGAGAATATGAGGATGAAACGGGAAAAGACGGACATCCTATCATTGAATGTTAAAGGAATTAACATACCCCAAAAACGAGGTAAACTTTTCCATTATTAAGGGAAACAGAGACTTGATGTCATTTTCCTTCAAGAAACCCATATAAAGAAAGAGGATATAAGATTGTTGAAAAACGCCAAATTGGGGAAAGAATACATAGCAGCCCCAAAAAAGAGGGAAAAAAGGTGTAGTGATATATGTAAAGGATAAATGAGAATCTAAAGGGATATTCTGAGACCCCAATGGATACTTGGTTGGTGTAGAAGTTACTTTACAAGACCAAAGGATCCTAATGGTGGGAGTTTATGTACCCTTAGAAAATAAAGGCCTGTGTTTTGGAAAATGAAAAAACAAATGCCAGACCGTAGGTGCGATAGGACCTTAATGATGGGAGACTGGAATAGACTGATAGACCCCCAGATAGATAGAAAAGCAGACAACGAAATATCCTTAAAGCAAGGGAAACTGCCGAAATCTTTCTTTAAATTAAAAGAAGCCTTCGCATTAGAAGATACTGGAGAATCAAGTATGGTCTGTCTGAGGAATTCACATTCTTTTCAAACATCCATCAATGCTGTTTGAGAATAGATATGTTCCTGACTTCCCCAACAATTAGCACAATGGTGGAAGCAGGAGAAACCCTACCAAAAATCCTATCAGATCACAATCCAATTTTATTGTCTTTGAAGAATAAACCTAAGGAACTGATATGGAGACTAGATGAGACTTTGTTAAAAGACAGAAAAATTCTAGATAAAGCAAAAACAAACCCACTTAAATCCTTCTTTGAAGAAAATCTGAATGGAGAAGTCAGCCCAGAGACCGTCTGGGACACAAGCAAAGCGGTAATGAGGGGTTTCTCTTTGAAACAATCTTAAAGGGGAAAAAATAGAGAAAAGAATTGGAAAGAACTACAGGAAAAGTTAAAGGATAAGGAACAATTACTTAAAGAAAACCCCCAAAACAAAATGATTCAACAACAGATTACGAAGATTCAAAAGGAAATATCCACATGGCTAATAGAAGACCAGGAGAAAAAATGAAGATACATCAAACAGAAACACTTTGAGAATGATAATAAACCTGGGAAATGCTTAGCATGGAAACTGGAAAAGGAAAAGGAGAAACGGATCTTTTCAAGGGTTAAAGAAGGGAAGGAGATTTATTCCAACCAAAAACATATGAAAGAATGTTTATATAATTCACAAATCTACACAAAGAAGAATATATTTCCCAGGAGAGAAGAATCTTTGGACAGACAAGATGTAGTAAAGATTGATGAAGAACAGAGAATTGAACTTAATAAACCAATAACGGCTCCTGAGGTGCTAGAAGCAATAAGTAAAAGCAAGGCGCCCAAAGCGCCAGGGCCAGATGGCCAAAGCGCAATGTATAACAAGAGCTTACAGAAAGGGCTAATTAAACCCTTGTAGAAATCATGAATAGACTCTCACAAAGAAGAACGCCTGACTCTTGGAAGATAGATGATATTGGACTGATTCCTAAAGAAAGTAAGGAGCTGCTGGAGGTGAAACATTTCAGACCCATTTCTCTCCTTAACAACGATTATAAAATATTTGCAATGGTCTTAGCAGAAAGATTTTTAAAAACCCTACAAAATATCATAAAGGAAGACCAAAGGGGCTTCCTCCCAAAAAGGCCCCTTAGAAACAACACGAGGAATTTAATAGATATTATAGACTTCTATGAGAAGAAAATAGATTAAAAAGCAGCTATGATTTTTCTTGAGGCCAAAAAGGTGTTCAATGAAGTTAATTGGAACTTCATGCTGGAAACCTTAAGAAAAATGGTTCTAGGAGATAACTTTATCATCTGGATAGATGCAATCTATAGAAAACAAACAGTGAAACTTATTATTAATGGGGGGAAAGCGAAGGCGTTACCTGTAATGAGAGATACCCCTCTCACCTTCGTTATTTATGGCCACTTTAGAGACTCTGAGTCCTAGCATTAAAGGAGATAAGAAGACCAAAGGCCTGGAAATAAAACAGGAAGAGTACAAACTTAAACTATATGCGGACGACGTGGTGATATACTTATCTGACCCAATAGAAAGTGTTAACCCCCTACTTTATAAATTAAAGGAATATGGACAGCATTCAGGCTTCCGGATTAACAGGGATAAGACAAACATTTTACCAATGAATTTAACAAAAGAACGATCAGGAAAATCTACAAAAAGTGACTGGCTTTAAAGTAGAAAAAAGGTCAAATATCTAGGTGTTGAGTTCATCTCTAAAAACCGAGACCTCTTTAAAAACAGCTACAAGAAAATATGGGGTGATATCAACCAAGGTCTCAATAGATGGGCTAAACTCAACCTATCCTTCTTGGGTAGGATTGCAGCAGTTAAAATGAACGTAGGGCCTAAATTACTATTTTCATTTCAGACTATACCTATCCTTCTTAATGACAAACCATTTTTAGAACGGCAGAAGGACCTGCAAAAGTTCATCTGGGAAGGGAAAGACCTAGAATGAGATTTAAATCTCTAATAGATGATGTAATGATTCACAATCCTCTCTTCTATTTTGACCCGACGCTTCTTTGGGTGTTTGAAGGACAGTCGTGTGGATGGATTTTAAAACACAGACCAAGCGGCTGGTTAAACAAGAATATAAGTTTATTTTTAAAACAGAATAAGCAAAGGTATCTTTGAGATGGAGTTGTTACTCTGTCTTCTTTTGTTATATATATACAGGTCTGGTTTTAACTCAATAATAATAATAAAAATAATAATAATAACAACAACAACAACAACAACAACAACTCCGCCACACAGGCTACACTATCACTCAAGAAATGATGTAAGGCAAAGCCCTCTTCCTGAGTCTGGTTCCCCTGAGTCTCTCTTCTCCAGACTCTCCAGAACTAATCCTGTCCCTCTCTGGACAAAGCAGCTCCTTAAGTAACCATCCCTCAGGAACTATGGGAACCCAGTCCTCTCTTGGACTCTACTGTTCCCATCCTCTCTATAACTATCTCCCACTGAACTCCCGCTTCATCCCTCAGGATTGCAAACCCTGACTGACTCCACCCAACTGCCAAGCGGAAGCTTCAAACTCCTCAGGCAGCACCTGATTGGCTTAGAGTCTCTGGCCTCTGATTGGCTGGTTTGTAAGTCAGTCCGTCACACGCCTCCCCCCTTTAATAGGTTGATTGACACACAGAACGAAACAGTTCTATGGTCCAAGGAACTCCCAGTTATCAATTATACTTACCCATTATATATAACATTATACACACATCAGGTGACACATGTGATATATTTCATATACTTGTTTTATCAATAACCATTTCCAACTTAAATATCTTTGGTATTTTCCTGTATGTTCCCCTTTTAAACATATGTCTAATATCAGTTCTACCTGTTATAACAACTTACCATCATTTTCTTATAAGTTTAGCATATTATATCCATATCCCTTATCACTTTTTGGGTTTTAATATTTTAATAACACTTAAATAACCTTTTTCCCAACTTTAGATCTTTATATGTTCCATTTAAATGTTTTTATCAAACATATTTAATCTTTTAACCCTTTTCTCTTATTGGATTAAAGGCCGATGGAACATCATCTCCAACTACTTTGCCCCATTCATCTTCCATATTTACTAATATTTCATCTTCCATTATACTAATGGCAAACAACAATATATTGGTTTCCTAGTCTATCAACTCAATTATATCCTTGTCCTTTTTAGGAGTCTTCTCTGGATCAGTCCTTGTAACTGACCACATGTTTCTTTTTACCGGCTGTGGACTTAACACCTCATCTAGTAAAAAGTCTTTGCTTCCTCCTGTTTCACTGGACCACATTCATTGAGTGCGCTGAGCAATCTTTACATCTTCTTCTGGAGACCGTAAAGTGTCCCTTATCAAAATCATCCGGTTCTCTAGATAGTTCATCACAATCTTTGGGCTTTTTCCCTGTGTTGAATCTCCTTTTCCAGTTGGTTGATGGCTTTTGGGGTCCCACCGACGCTTGTCTGTCATCTGGTCGCCACCAGTATGTTTGACAGCGAAGTTTATAGACATGAACATGTTCTGCATATACACATCTATTCTTTCAACTTTTACTTTAAGATTCTGCCAGTCTCTGTGAACTAAACCTTTTTCTTGGGTTATATCACCCATTTGCCAAACTACATATTTTTCAACACTGCCCCATAGCTTCCAGAACCCCGAACTCTTTATTAGAACCTACAAAAGCCTGTTGTGATGCTTTTAATAACTACTTCAGGGACAAAATCTCTCAGATAAGAGCCGATTTGGATGGTGGCCTCCTGACAGAGGCGACAGGGGAGGTATCCAGAGCCTCCGCCCATACTGTTATTCTGGATGAATTTGAGTCAGTTAGTACAGAGGATGTGGAGAAGCTCCTTGGGAGAATGAAAAAGAGGACTTGCTCTCTTGATCCTTGCCCATCTTGCCTGGCCATCCAGGAGGAGATACCATCAAGATGCTGCTAAACATATAACTAATGCATCTTTCAGGGAACGCTGTCTTCCATCTTGCCTCAAAGAGGTGGTGGTTAAACCACTTCTAAAAAGCCTTCCCCTTGACTTCTGGACAGAAACAATTACAGGCCAGTTTGGATCTTAATATTCTTAGGCAAGGTAATGGAGAGGGCAGTCGCCATTCAACTCCAAGCAGTCTTGGAAGAAATGGATTTTTCTACATCCATTTCAAACTGGATTTAGGAAGGGTTACAGAGTTGAGACGTCCATGGTCACCTTAGTCGGCGATCTCCGTTTGAGCATCGACAGCTCTTTGAAAAGGGGAAATGTGACCCTGCTGGTGCTATTGAAGGCCTCTCAGTGGCCTTCAATACCATTGACCACAGTATCCTTCTGGAACATATGGGAGAGTTGGGAATTGGGGCACTGCTTTCCAGGGGTTCAGGTCCTACATCTTGGGTAGATTCCTGTCACTTGGGGACAGTTGTTCGTCCAAGAGGGAGCTCAAGTCGGACATCCCTCAAAGCGTGATTCTGTCCCCAATGCTGTTCAACATTTACATGAAGCTGCTGGGTGAGATCATTCGGAGACATGGGGCGGGGAGCAGGGAGACCTTGAAACAGTAGTACATGCGCTCAACTTCTGTAACACACTCTACATGGAGCTATCCTTGTGTCAAGTTCAGAAACTTCAATTGGAACAGAATATGGCAGCCAGGTTGGTTAATGGCACTTCTAGAACTGCCCACATTACACCGGTTCTTAAATCCCTCCACTGGATGCCCATTAGTTTCTGGACAAGATCCAAGGTGTTGGTTCACTCTGGAACGAACTCCAGATAAGATCCGTCCTATTAACAACTTGGAAGCCTTTAGGAAGGCTATTAATACGGGCATCTTTCCAGACTAGATGAGATCTATTGACTTGCCTCTCCCTCCTCCTGACCCTTACCCTTGCCATCGTTAGTGTCATGGAAATTGTTATTGATGTATCATTCCTGCCCCCCCATGTCTCCTTCAGAAAACGACCCATTTCTTGCCCGAAAAGCTTTTTTTACTGTATTGTGTTATGGAAGTTTTAAATTTTCTTGCTGTTTAATAGGATTTTTAAGGGTTGATTAATGTTTTTATAATTGGGAGAAGGGTTGGGGGTTTGGAATTTTAATTGTATTTCTTAAATTGTATGTTATTTTATTACTGTAATCCTCTTTGATTCCTTTGAGAAAAGGTGGAATATAAATAATAATAATAATAATAATAATAATAATAATAACAACAACATCTCTTCAAGGGAGTCAAAAGCCCTTTCAGTGACTTCCGGGTTGGAATGGCGCCCCGTTGAGACGGCCTCCACTGTGGCTCTGTGGAGACGCCTCGGCTAAGCGGGAATTCCTGGTAGCAGACGCTTCTGCATCAGGAGAATCCCCCTTAAAGAAAGGGGGATCTGAAGGGGCTCGTCGGAAGGTCCCAAACCTTCTCCGGAGCTGAGGATTCAGCAGTAGGTTCGACCCGCTACGTGGGGAGGACGGAAGCCATTGGAGAAGGGGGACCTGTAGAGCAATCCACGCCCGCATAGTTTAAAACAGCGGCTTCGCACAGGGGCGACCACCAACTTTTTAAAAGAAGAGGGAGAACAGCAGCGTAAAGACGCGGAATCTTTCTCGGATCACTCCAGAGACAACAACTGAGAGATAAACCCAAAGAAAAGGGATTAAAGTAGCTCCTTATATAGTGGAAGAAGGGGATTATAAGAATATCCTAGACCCCATTAAAGACTGGTGAGTTATATTTGATATGGAATAGTTGGAATACTTGGACTGATTATAGTCATAACGTGGCTTAAATCTTAAAAAGAGATATTAGTATATAGTATTTTCTCCTTGTTTTGGAAAATAAAGAATGCATATTCCCACCCACTGGAGGATTCTATAACTTTAGCCCAATTGAGGAAAGACTATTGAGAGAGACTACGTGATTTACGCACTGGATAAGAAGGCAAAGACTGACTAGCCTGATAAGGGCAGTAAGATAAATAAACACTTGGAGTAAACGTCCTTGAAAACTCACCTGTGGCTGTGTAGAAGAGAAGAGAGCCTCTAGGAGGAGAAGGGCTGAGACGTCCGGGGTGCAGGAGAGAGAGGGAGAGAGACGCGGAGGAATCCACTGCCGAGGGGAGGAGGGAAGAGGAGAATAAGATCAGCGAGAGGAGATAGATAGACAGACTAGAGGAAGTGACGAAGGAGAGAAGAAGAGGAATCATAGAGCTAAAGCACCGGAAATACAGTGGATAGAGTGGAACCGGAAGAGGAAGTAAAGGAAGAAACAAGAAGGCCTCTCATACAACAGAAGAAAGGATTTTATAGAGGCGCCCTAGGAGGACTGAAATAGCTGGGAAACGACATAGAAACGGAAGATTTTGGGTAAGATAATAAATAATACAAACAGCAAGGAATTCTATACAAGAAGGGCTGAGAAAGTTAAAATAACTGATTGACTGGGGGAAGCAGGGTAAAATGTGCTATTTCTAATTATCTGTTTATTAAATTGAGTAAGATAGGTGCGAGGATTTAATAGAGAGATATAGGTGATATAGGAGGGATAAGGACGAAGGGCAGCTGGAAGGACTTTATAAGGATAAAAAAGAAGAGAAGAAATTGGTTTAGAGAGGAGCAGTGAAGATATACCTCTGAGAATTCCTTTTTGATTATTTGTACCCACACCTGATGATAATTTTGAAATATAATATATTTAGAAAATTACAGAACGTTTAAGGATTTGGCAATATTAAAAGGATTAATTGTACTGAATTTTTATTTAAATATCTATTTTTGAATTTAAGGAAATTTAATGAAATTTAATGAAATTTTGAAAATGAAATGTTTGTGATTTGAACTTATACTGTATATTATATTATATTATATGATATAGAATTCGGGGGACTTTGGGAAATAAGTATAGTTGTAACGTTTTGAAATAGAGTTTTAGTGGATATATACAAGAAAGCGAAAGTTCAGTCTAAATATTAAGATATTAAGAAGAAAATTGGATATTAAGTCGGTTGGAAAGTGAAGAAATATTTTTTGAATTTGGTGCCAAATAATCAAACTGTTTTTTTTAGACCTTGGGATTGAATAATAGTTGAAGAAAATTATAAAGAAGCTTTATCAGAATATGAATACTAGAACTCAATCCCAAAAATTACAAGCGCAAGCACAAGCCCAAACTCAACGAAGAAACTCATCGGAAAAATTAAATTCAATGGATATTAATCAACTCATATTAGAGAAAATTGAAAACCTATCTTTAAGCTTATCCTCTAATTTGACAAAGGAAATGCAAAATTTTAAGAGAGAAATTAAGGAAGAGATCAGATCTGATTTGAAAGAGATAAGGGAGGATTTGAAAGAGATAAAACAAACAGTTGACAAGTTAACTGTAGAGATACAAAAAACAAAACAAAGGGTGGATATTCTAGAATATAGAAGTGAAAAATTGGAAACAGATTTTGGAAGACTTCTAAATAAAAGAGATGAAGACCTAGATGAAAGGGCAATCTGGGAGCAAAAAAAAAACATAGCATTACATTTTATAAAGAAAAGAACTAGGGATGCATTCTTAGCAAAGCATAATGAAAACCCTCTTCGAATAAACGGTACAGAGTTGAAGGTTATGAAAGATATTCCTGCTCGTATTCTTCGTAAAAGAAGAGACTACTCGGCACTGACGGCTTTTCTGAGAAAGGAAGGAATTTCCTACTGCTGGGAACTTCCAGAAGGACTGACCTTTTGGTGGCTCAAGAAAAGAGTAAAAATTAGTTCACCTGAGCAAGCAAGATCCTTTATGAGACGGGCTTCAGAACAAAGGAAGGATAGAGATAAGGAAGAAAAGGAGAAAGATCAAAAGGAATCAAACGTCGGAAGAACCCAAGAGAAGGAAGGAGAAACAGCTGGGAATCTGATGAACCTTGACCTCCAAGTCCTATTAGAGGAAGAGGAAAGAATAAGAAGAGAGGAACAAGAAATACAGGAAGAAGGAGAAGAAGAAGAAGAGGAAGAAGAAGGAGAACTGTAGACTTACTTAAAGATATACTATTTTTCTACAATCTTTTTTTTAAGAATTGATGTAATACTACCCTAATAAAATTTCTTTATATTATACATAATCAGACTCGAGTTTGTTTAGAAGATACATTGCTATGATGGAAAATTTAAAAATTTTGACTTGGAATGTACAGGGCCTAAATACACCTCAGAAGAGGAAAAAAGTGTTTTATTATTTACAAAAACAGAAATTGGATATTGTCTGTTTACAGGAAACCAGAATTAAAGAAAAAGATAAAAAATATTTAAAGTGGAGTAAATTAGGGCAAGAATTTATATCAGCGGCCAAGGTTAAAAAAAAGGGAGTAGTAATTTATATCAACCATAAATACATAGCGAAGGAAATTGTAAAAGATAGCGAAGGACATTTTATCACTGTAGAGGTAATAGTTAAAAATCAAAAGTTGATACTGATAGGGGTATATGGCCCGCTAGAAAATAAGAATAAATTCTATAAAAAATTGAAAGAGACCCTAATCAATATAGAAGCAGAGAATATAATTCTCTGTGGAGACTTTAATGGGGTAATTAACCCAACATTGGACAGATTTTCGGACAAAAAAATAAAAATCAATCAAGGAAAACTACCGCAACAATTTTTTGATTTAATGAAAATACATGCATTGGAAGATACATGGAGAATTAAAAATGGAGAAAATAAAGACTTCACGTTTTATTCTAACCCACATAAAACATGGTCTAGGATAGACTTAATTTTAGCATCGTTACATCTATGTAAAAATATAAAGAAAGTGACAATAATTCCTAAAATCTGGTCAGATCACAGCCCGGTTCAATTAGAATTAAAAATAGGCAAAAGAGAATATAGTTGGAGATTAAACACAGGTTTGCTGAAAGATGAGAAGCTTGTGAAAGAATTAAAGGAAAATATTGAGTTATATTTTAAAGAAAACTGGAATAATGAATCATCTTTACAGAATATATGGGACGCTATGAAATCGGTTATAAGAGGTTGGTTGATAAAGAAAGCAGTAGAAAAAAAGAAGAGTAGAGAAAGAGAATTGGACAAGTTAAAAGAAATATTGCAAGTGAAAGAGTTAAGTCTAAAGAAAGAACCCAGCAATAAGAAAATTCAATATGAAATAAAAGTATTACAAAGTCAAATTAGAAGTCTGTTGGTGGATGAGATGGAGAAAAAAATGAGATATGTGAAACAGAGATATTTTGAATCAGCGAATAAGGTGGGGAAATTATTGGCAACACAACTGAAAAGAGAGAAAGCTAAAAGAACAATAACAGCTGTTAAAAAAGATGAGGTTTTAATCTCGGATCAGGAAAAAATTAAAAAAACTTTCTTGAATTATTATAGAGAGTTGTATAAAAAGAATAAAGTTGATGAGGGAAAAATAGCTAAATACCTGGCAAAAATCAATCTGAAAGAATTTACACAGGAACAAAGAGAAGAATTAAATGGTCCCATAACAGTACAAGAACTCTCACAGGCTATCTCTTCCAGCAAGCTAGGGAAATCACCGGGCCCAGACGGATTTGTAAATGAATTTTATAAAATTTGTGAGGACCAAATAAAAGTACCAATGGTAGAAGTGATGAATGAAATTAATAAAGGTAAAATACCCCAAACATGGTTGCAATCCACGACAATTTTAATACCCAAAGAAGGGAAAGATCTGTTGACCCCAAAAAATTATAGACCTATTTCATTATTGAATTCGGATTACAAATTGTTCGTATCGATATTGGCCTCAAGATTAAAAAAAATATTAAATGAATGGATTCATCCTGATCAGAATGGCTTTCTCCCTAATAGATATATTAAAGACAACATGAGTAATATTATTAATCTGATTGAAATTCATGAAAAAAAAATTGACAGGAAAATGGCTTTATTTTTCATCGACGCAGAGAAAGCATTTGACAACGTAGATTGGGAATTCATGCTTGGAGTATTGAAAACCATTAAAGTAGGTCCAAATTTTTTAAAAATGATTGAGACAGTATATGGAAAACAGGAGACTAAAATTTTGATTAATGAAGAAAAGACAAAATCATGCGAGATAACCAAAGGAGTAAGACAAGGATGTCCATTATCTCCATTACTTTTTATATTAGTTCTAGAACCCCTTTTAGAAACAATTCGTAATAATGAAATGATCGAAGGATTTAAATATAAAAAAGAGGAATATAAACTAAGAGCATTTGCGGATGATTTGGTCCTGACGATTGCTAAACCAACGGAAAGCTGTGAACAATTATTGAAAATTTTGAAAAAATTTGGCAGAGTATCAGGTTATCGAATAAATATTGATAAGACAAAATTACTTGGATTAAATTTAACCAAAGAAGAAAAATTACTGATAGAACAAAAGACGGGATTTAAATTCGAAAATAAGGTTAAATATCTGGGCTGTGATCTTACAACTAAAAATACGGACTTATTTAGGAACAATTATGAAAAGACTTGGGCACTTATTAAAAAAAGAATTGGCAAGATGGAACAATCTAAATATTTCATGGATGGGAAGAATCGCAACAATAAAGATGATGATTCTCCCCAAGATGTTATATCTATTTCAGAATCTCCCGATTATAATTAATGACAAGCCATTTATAAAATGGGAAAAGGACTTAAACAGTTTTATTTGGAAGAATAAAAGATCACGTATTAAAACAAGAGTAATGCAAGATGCAATTGAGAGAGGAGGGTTAGCATTACCAAACCTGAAGTGGTACTATTATGCTGCGGTGTTGGATTGGTTGGTTGACTGGATTAGACTGGAAAAAAATAGAACATTAAATTTGGAGAAAATTGATTTAAATTATGGCCTGCATGGATATTTATTTTATAATAAAATTAAATTGGACAAAAAATTTAATGATCATATAATAAGGAAATCTTTGATTAGAATATGGACAAAGTATAAGAAAAAGTGGTGCCCTGTTATCCCAACTTGGACGTCCCCGAATGAAGCGCTATTTAGCCGAATAGTAATAAAAGAAGATAGATGGGTGACATATGAACATTTGACAAAAATACGGGACAATCAAAGGGTAATGAAAACACAAGACGAATTGATTATAGAGGGATACAAATGTGACTGGTTTGCATTTAGACAGTTTAGAGAGAGGTTTTTGGTAGACAAAAAAATGGAAGGAATAGGTGCGGTAGATGCACAACTAGAAAAAATTATCAATAACCCAAAAAAACAAATTGCAAAGTTTTATAATTTAATCAGAAATTTTGAAATGGAAACTGAGGTAGTTAAAGAATATATGATAAAATGGTCAAAAGACATAAAAGAACCAATTCATTTACAACAATGGGAGAGAGTTTGGAAGGGAAGACTGAAATTAACACCAAGTATGGAAATTAAAGAAAATATCTATAAATCAATGTACAGATGGTACTTGACACCATTTAAACTCTCTAAAATGTTTAACAAAAACAACACCTGTTGGAAATGTAAAAAGGAGGTTGGCACTTACTTCCATAGTTGGTGGAAATGCCCATTAATAAATACATTTTGGAAAGAGATACATAAAGAAATCAAAAAGATGTTACCATTTAGAGGAAAACCAAGCCCAACAATGTATCTTCTAAACATCACAGAGAATTTCAAGGACGACCCAAATAAAGAAAGACTTTTATTTTATATGATAGTGGCGGCAAGATCATCGATTGCAAAAAAATGGAAGACGGAAGAACTACCAGTAATTGAAGAGTGGAGATTAAAGATGATGAGTTTTCTCGAGATGGACAAATTAACAACATTATTGGGAAAAGGATCACTAGATGATTTTTATCGGGTGTGGGATCCATGGTTAAAATATGTTAAATAAGGATTGATATAATAAGACTCCAAATGAAATACTGGATAGAATACTAGGATTATGTGATTACTGGGGTGAGTGAATACTAGAATAGTAAGAAGGAACTAGATTAGAAAATGGAAATGTAGTTATAGAAAACTTAAAGATATATTTCAAGATTTAATAATTGTTTATTTAAAAGGGGATAAAAGAGTTTGTGGAAATTTGTAGCCACCAAAGAAAGGATTGATTCCGAGATAAAGGAAGTAATAGGACAAGATTAGAAAGAGAAGAAGGAAATTTTATAATTTTTTTCTAACTGTATTTTTTATCTTTTATTGTAGGTTATGATTGCTTTTTATATATTGTAATTGTAATAATCAATAAAGTTGAAATATTTAAAAAAAAAAGAAAGAAATTAGAGGAAACAAGGTGTGATGGGCAAAATTTATAAAGTATTATTATTATTGTGGGACATGGAGCAAGAAACAGTTAAAGAGGTAATGCTCAGTTGGGCGAAGGACACAGGACACGCGATTGATTACCATAAATGGGAAAACATATGGAAGAAAGATGTCAAATTTACATTGGCACAAAGCTTGAGAGAAAACTGGTTGAAAATGTACTTGAGATGGCATCTAACCCCAATAAAAATAGGCAAAATGTATAAGAAAACGAGTAATTTATGTTGGAAATGTGAAAAAGCAGCAGGCTCCTATTTTCATTGTTGGTGGAAATGTGGAAAAGCGAAAGAATACTGGAGGCAGATAATAGATGCAATAAATATGATGCTAGAAATTACACCAGAAGAAACACCAGGATGAATGTTATTAAGCATGTTGGAGGACAATAAGAAGTATGGGAGGATATGGATGTCTATGTTAGCTAGTACAGTACAAGATGTTGGTTATCACCTTTAAAGCCCTAAATGGCTTGGGTCCAAGCTATCTCCGGGACCGCCTTCTCCCCTACAGTCCTCCCTGCTCAATCCGCTCCTCTGGGAGAGGCCTACTTCAGCCACAAAAATCTAGGCATTCGACTACCTCCCAGAGGGCATTTTCCATCGTCGCCCCCAGACTGTGGAAAGGCCTGCCGGATGAGATCCATCTACTTACATCCTTAGACAGCTTTAAAAAGGCTATTAAGATGGATCTCTTCCAGCAGGCCTTCCTAGAATAGAGAACCCGGCCTTAGAAGAATGTCTGGGAAAGATACTGCTTTTCCCACTGATTGCGGGCGTGATGTTGCTGACTTTTTGGTCAGTTTTTAACTTGTATGTTTGTTTGTGTATTTTTTGTTTTGTGCCTTTTGAAATACTGTATTGGATTTAATACTTTTTTAAGCAGGGGAGGGTATTAGGGATTTTATATGTTCTGTATTTTTAACTTTGTTAGCCGCCCCGATTGTTCTCAGAGGGGCAGGATACAAATAAATTATTATTATTATTATTATTATTATTATTATTACTACTACTACTACTAGTGCCAGGGTTTATACGCAAGGAAATGGAAGACAAAAGGAATACCAGAAACAGAAGGATGGGTTAACTCTCTCTATGATTTATTGCAGAAGGACAAACTATCATTCATATTGAGAGAAAATTCGGGAGAAACTACATCAGAAGACTAGGGGAAAGTATTAGGTTTCATTAGGAGAAATGGGGAAATAATTTGATTGATGATCCTTCTTGTTGCACTTTAATTTACTATTTATGTAAATAATAATTTGTATTTTTGTTAGAGGGAGAAAGAGATAAACTAAGGAAGAAGTATAGAAACAAACAAATAATAAAAAAGTGATATAGCGTATTATAGAATCTCGACGATGATGATTATAGAGAAAGAAAAAGAAGACTGGAAAACCTAGTGGTTATTATCTGTGTCAAAGATATTCGTATCAGATACAAGATAGTAGTTGGAACATTTGGAAAGTATAGCATTGTTAAGACGTTGAAGGAGGAGGGTATAAGCGATAGAGCAAGGTATAAGAGAGTATTTAGTTGGATCATTCTCACAAAGTGGAGGAAGTCTCAGATAAATAGGAATGTGTGTGTTATGAATGTAAGAGTAGAGAGAAAGTGTTAATGTTTAAGAAGAAAGGGGTGAAAGGCAAAGCAAGTGATTGACTTACAAACAAGAATACGACAAGAAGAATCAAGGAAAGCAAAGATTTGGGTTAAAGAAGAAAGAAAGAGAAAGAAGAGGGTCAAGATAGAGCATCTCTTATAAGGTAAATAAGAAGCGTAAATAAGATTCTGCCTTGACGAAAGAAGAGGTATTGATTTAATAAATGTAGTGTGTTATGTAATTTTTTAAAACTACTCAAAATTTGTCAATTAAAAAAAACAGGCCTTTCTGTCAGGAAGTTCCTCCTAATATTGAGGCAGAATCTCTTTTCCTGGAACTTGCATCCCTTGCTCCGGGTTCAAGTCTCTGGAGCAGCAGAAAACAAGCTAGCTGCCTTCTCAATATGACATCCCTTCAAATATTTAAACAGGGCTATCATGTCACCCCTTAACCTTCTCTTCTCCAGGCTAAACTTCCCCAGCTACCTAAGGCCTTCCTCATAGGGCTTCATGGTTTCCAGGCCCTCCACCATTTTAGTCGCTCTCCTTTGGACATGCTCCAGTTTCTCAACATCCTTTGTAAATTGTTGTGCCCAGAACTGGACACAGTATTCCAGGTGGGGCCTGACCAGAGCAGAATAGAGTGGCACTATTACTTCCCTTGATCTAGACACTACACTTCTATTGATACAGCCTAAAATTGCATTGGCCTTTTTAGCTGCCGCATTGCACTGTTGACACATGTTCAACTTATGGTCTACCTGGACTCCTAGATACATTTCACACATAGTTTCATTCAGCCAGGTGTCCTCCATCCTATATCTGTGCATTTCATTTCTCTGCCCTAGGTGCAGTACCTTACATTTCTCTGTGTCGAATTTCATTTTGTTAGCTTGGGTCCAGCTTTCTTGTCTGTTCAGGTCATTTTGAATTTTGATCCTGTCCTGTATTAGCTATTCCTCCTAATTTGGTGTCATCTGCAAATTTGATAAGTATACCTCCATTTCTGTCATACAAGACATTGATAAAGATGTAGAATAGCAGTGGGCCCAGGACAGAACCCCACTGGACACCCCACTGGTCACTTCTCTCCAGGATGAAAAGGAGCCACTGTTGAGCACCCTTTGGGTTCGGTTGGTCAACCAATTACAAATCCATGTAACAGTTACCTTGTCTAGCTTGTTTCATGTTTTTGTTTTATATACTGTTTAATCTGGTTAACTGCTATTAAGAGACATAGCTATGAGATTCTATGATATGGGGTGCACTATAAACCTTTTAATAAATGAGCATATATTGCAATCCTATATATTCATATTATCAGACATAACTCCAAAGAGTGTTAGCCTTTTGGATGATAGAAGGTTCCTCTCATTCTTCAGAGCAAGAAGCAACACTTCAGCTGCCTTCTAGAAGGTAAAGCAAAAAGGCTTCCAAAAGAACTGAAGGCTTGGGCAAGTCACACTCTCTCAGCCTCAGAGGATGGCCATGGGAAACCCACTCTGAAGGAACCTGCCAAGAAAACCCCTTCAGAGACTCCCATAAGGTCACCATAAGACCTGGAAACAACTGGGAGGCAGACACCAAGAACAACATTGGGAAATAGGGGCAAGCCTTGCCTTGGGAAAGTGTAATGACTGGGCTCCAGTCAATGGAGGTCTTCTTCAGGCAGAAAAGGGAGGTTTATGCAAATGCAGAGTGACATCACTGCTACGGAAGGCTCTCTTGACCAATCAGAGAGCAAGACAAAGGTTCTTCTGGAAGCTTCCGTGAGAAGGAGATATAAGGCCTGAGAGACCAAGAGACAGTTGGGGGAATTGTGTCGGTTGGAGATCGAGAGAGAGAGAGTTAAAGAGCGGATCTTGGAAGTTAGTCTCAGAATTAGACGCTTAGGTTTATTTAATAGCTTATATGAATTGAATATTATATACTTACAGATATTGTACCTGCAAGACTCTTAATATCTTGAATGACTTATATTTCAGTTATATTTTGTTATCTATAATAAATACCTCCTTGGAGCATTTATTACTCGACGCTCCATTTACACGTGTTTTGGCTCAGTTGATGCTTCGAAGATCAGTAAAGAAGGAGAAATAAGGTTCCTTAACCGGTCCCAGTGTAGGTTAAGGGAAATCCTTTTATAATTCACTGGGTAGAGGCAGCGAGATTTAAGGAAGGGTCTGCTGGGCTAAGAGCCATAATGTCTGAGGCAGTTTACAGACCGCCCTTGGGGCAGCCTCCACCCGTCCTTTTCTCCAATGGATTGAGGCCTCAGCTGCCACAGCGGCAGCCCCCAGATCCCAATCTGCCGCTTTTCCAGGCAGCAGGGAAGTGGCAAAACGGCGCCTCCCCGCAGCCTGGAAAGGAGTGTCCATGGGGCGTCAAGCCCCAAGGACACCCCGACAGCGGCGGGGAAATGGAGAATGGGGCCCCTCAGCCCCTTTTTCCTTTGTGTCACTGATGCAGCCATGTAAAGGTTGCGCCAGTGACACAAACCAAGGAAGGAGCTCCTTTTCGGAGCTCCTGCTAGTGCCACAGAAAGGGCACCACAGGTGCCCTTCAGTGGCGTGAAGACATCATGTAGCGCCGCCCCATGTGGAGGCGGCGTGACGTTGTAATGGTGGCGCCCATGGAGAAAGGGCACTGCCATTACAACATACTAGGGTTGCATGGAGTCTGGAAAAGACGCCCTGAGGCAACCCTATTACAGGAAATCATCACAAGGTCATAGGCAGTTAGAGCAGTTGTTGAACAATTAATTAAATTAATAGGAGATTACCGGAAGAGATTCATCTTGGGTGCCTTTTTAAAGCCTTCAAGACTGGTGATATATCGGATCTCTTCTGGAGGCTATTCCATAACTTGGGAGCAACAGAAGAGAAGGTCCTCTGGGTAAGTGCAGCCAGTCTCCTTTTTAATAGTAAGTTTTTACCAGAGGTCCTTAATGTGTGGAGCAGATTGATGGGAGAAGGAGATCCCTGAACCCAAGCCATGAAGGGCTTTAAAGGTTATAACCAAGACCTTGTACTGTTCCTGGATATTAACAGGCAGCGAGTGAAGGCACCTTAGAATGGGTTTAATATGGTCACCTCTAGAATTTCCAGTGACAACTGCGGCTGCCATATTTTGAATTAGATGAAGTTTCAGGACTTGGTGCAAGGTTAGCCCTTTGTAGGCCACATTGTAGAAGTCAAGTCGTGTCGTTACCAGCATCTACACCATAGTTTTTTAGGTCTTCATGTTCCAGGAAGGGACGCAGTTGGTGTATCAACTGAAGCTAATAATTGGCACTCCTGGCCATTGCATCTACCTGGATCGTCGGATCCAACAGCACCCCCAAACTGCAAACAGAGCCCTTTAGGGGAAGTGTGACCCCATCCAGGACCAGCTGACAAACCTTCATACCCAGATTAGGACCCCCAACAACAAGTACCTCCGTCTTATCTGGATTCAGTTTCAGTCTTTTTTCCCTCATGCAGCCAATTTTTTTCTCAAGACATTAATTTATAGGGGAGATGCCTTCTTTAGTTGACGCTGAGGTCTGAGGCATGGAGAGTTATATCTGGGTGTCATCAGCGTACTGATAACACCCCACTCCATGCCTCCAGATGATCTCTCCCAGCGGTTTCATGTAGACGTTAAACAGCATTGGAGACAGGAGGACGCCTGAGGAACACCATATTTAAGCTCCCTGTTAGAGGAACAACTGTTTCCAAGCATTACCATCTGGAATCTTCTTGAGAGATAGGACCAGAACCACCGCAACGCATTGCGATCCCCAATTCCCTCAGACTTTCCAGAAGGATGCCATGGTTGATGGTATCTAAAGCCACTGAGAAGTCCAAAAGCATCAAGAGGGTCACACTTCCCCTGTCGATACTCAAGTGCAGATCATCTACTAAGGTGGCCAAAGCAGTCTTGACTCTGTATCCCATCCTGAAGCCAGTTTGAAATGGGTCTAGATAATCTAATTCTTCCAAGACTACTTGGAGTTGAAGAGCAACTGTCCTCTCAATCACATTGCTTAGAAATGGAAGATGGGAGACCAGTCTGTAATTGTTCATGTCCAAGGAATCTAGGCAGGGCTTTTTCAGAAGCGGCCGTACCACTGTTTTGTTTAGGGAAGATGGAAAATAGCCCTCCCTAAGAGATGCATCTATGATATATCTCAGGTGAGTCCTAAGTCCATCTCCTTCTTGGATGACCAGTCATAGAGGGCAAGGGTCGAGAGGGCAAGTCATCTTCTTCACACTTCCAAGGAGCTTGTCCACGTCCTCAGTACTCAGAGATTGAAACTGATCCAATATGATCTTATTCACGGAGTCACTGGACACCTCACTTATAGCCTCTGCCTTAATGCCGGTGTCCAAGTTGGCTCTTATCTGAGAGATCTTATGCGTGAAATGATCAATTAAAGCGTCACAGTGTGCTGTGGTATGTTCTAATAATGGGTTATGGGAGGCAGAGACCCGAGTCAGGTCCCAGATGCGTCCCCTCCACATCAACATTCCCTTTATGCTTCTCTTCCGTTGCAGCTTTCCCTCCTTCCTTCCTTTTTTTTTAACCTACATCCCTTCAAAGGAGTCCAAGACCCTTTCAGCATGTTCCCAGAATGGGGGGGGGGGGAATCTTTCTGGCGCCATAGGTCTCTCTACTGGTCCTCCTCCTGAGGGTTGTTGTGAAGGACTAGGTATATATTTGTGTGGGGGATGCTCTGGGATCTTTTGGGCCTCTAAGCCTAGATCCCAGTGTGCCAGGGATGTGTCAGTCTCCCCAGAAGGAGCTTTAGGGTCACTCTGTCTGCCTCCTCCTGACTTTGGCCTAAACTTGGGCTCTTCTCTCCCCCCAGACAGAGCTCTCTCCCCCCAAGGAAAACTGCTCCCCCATAAAAATGGTGTTTCCAATGCTATCTTGTGTGATGCTATTTATTTGGCACAAAAATCTTCCCCAAATGAGGAATGAGAAGGGTCTTTCCTCTGCCCCACTTTCCAGGAGGGAAGGAGCTCTTAAAAGCCCTTTTTACCTTTGGATCTACCTCCCCTCCATGGCCATGCCTCTCTCCAAGGGTCCCCCTGCCCTCATAATAACCCCCCCCCCCAGTACTCCCAAGAGGGAGTGGAGGCCTGGCAGGACCCCTGCCTTTCTTTGGGGGGAGGAGATTGGGGTTTCCTTCCGCCAGAAGAACCTCCAGCCACTCCTTTGAATGAACAAGGGCTCTCCCCCCTCCCTCAGAACAGACTGTGAGGGCAACAATGGCTTCAGTGGCTGAGACTGCACATGCACATATGCCTGAAAGGTCCCTCCTCAGCATGCACAGGCATAACAAGGCCCTTGCTGCTGGTGCTGCTTATTCCACTTGTGGCCTTTGGAAGAAGGGAAGGAGAATGTCCTTCCGTCCTTCCTTCCTTCCTTCCTTCCTTCCTTCCTTCCTTCCGGAATGGAGCCCAAGCTGCGGACATGTACTCAGGAGGGAAAGGCTGGGAAGACTCTGCTTTGTACATATAGCTGTGTCTCTCCGAGTGTGTTTGTGTGTCTGTGTGTTTGCCTCTGTTATTATGGAGCTGAGGACTGAAGAGAGAAGAAAGGGTCAGTTTTGTGCAAATTCAGAACTTCTGTGCAGAAAAGAGTCCAGTGTGTTGAAACAACAAAGAACTTTATTAAGAACACTCAGGCAGGGTACAGACCGCCAAAAAGAGACTCCTCTTTGGTGCCTCCCTCTGCTGCGCAGGAGTACCACAGCGTACAAATTGTGTGGCGCTGCTGCACAGCAAAGATGGAGCTCCAAAAATTGGCTTTTTGCGACACTGCAAAGCGCCAAAGATGGCATGGTTACGTCGCAGCTGCGCAGCACTATTTGGAGGTGGCTCAGCTACAACGTAATTGTTGTGTGTGCCATATGTATGGCGCTGCACAACTGCAGTGCCTACATGACGTGCTAGGGTTGCGGGACATATGCACGTGCTGCCTGAGGCAACCCTAGCATGTCATGGACGCGCCACAAAGGGCCCGTCTCGACAGGGCCACAGTCAGAAATTCTGTGTTTAAGCCAGAACTGCCCACTCCAAGGCAAAGAATAAATTAACACCCAAACCTAAAACTCCACCCTCTTCCAAACCTAACCCCCACCTCCAATTCCCACAGTCTATGCCCCACAGGTAACAAGCCCCCCTTTGCCATTCCCAGAAAGGAGTCCTTTCTGTTAATACCACCCCATCTTTCTTCAGCAATCATCCCACAAATTCCAAAAGCTATCATTCCCACAACTATTCTAGCCAGCTGCAAGAAATCCCACCCATCTATCTAGCTAACATATTCCACAACCCATAATCCCCAGTCAAATTTAAATAATAAAGCTATGATTTATACTAATAGTAATTATACCCTAAACTTAAAATATTATTTAAAAACATAAGCAGACATATGAACACACAAAATCACAATGGTCTTCTCTTATCACCACTGGCTTAAAAATATACTCTTTGTAGTCTTTCTTGACAAAAATAATATTAATTCACTTCTGGGATTTGTGTGGCTTCTCTCCTGTGTGGCCTTTCTGATGTCTCACTAGGTCTGACATCTGGGAAAAACATTTCCCACAGTGCTGGCATTTGTATCAATAGTCTCCAGTGTGACCTTTTTCATGTGTCTTTAGGTATGACTTCGACAAAAAACATTTCCCACAATGCTGGCATTTGTATGGATTCTCTCCAATGTGACTTTTCTCA
>JACSCI010000682.1:5571-18353 GCA_016801065.1 Sceloporus tristichus | reverse complement strand
CACATCAGAGAGTCCACACAGGAGAGAAGCCATACAAATGCCAGCATTGTGGGAAATGTTTTTCTTGGAAGTCACAACTAGTGACACATCAGAGAGTCCAGACAGGAGAAAAGCCACACAAATCCCAGAAGTGAACTAACATTATTTTTGTCAAGAATTGTGATGTTTTGTGTTAGGTGTGTCTGTCTGTATGTCTGTTTATACTTTAAAGTTGTATTTTGTTAGGTTTAGGTTTTAATTGCTATTAGTATATATCATTGCTTTAGTTTATGAAATTGACTGGGGATTATTGGTCGTGGTATAGGTTAGCTGAATAGAGGGGTGGGATTTGTTGCAGCTGGCTAGTATAGTTATGGCAATGATAGCTTTTGGAATTTGTGGGATGTTGGTTGATGAAAGTTAGAGGCCAGTATTAACAGAAAGGGCTAGTCTATGGGAATGGCAAAAGGGGCCTTGTTACCTGTTAGGCATAGACTGTGCGTATTGGAGGTGGGGGCTAGGTTTCAAAGAGGGTGGAGTTTTAGGTTTTGGGGTTTAAATGTATTCTTTGGCTTGAGGTGGGCAGTTCTGACTTAAATGCTGAATTTCTGACTATGGCCTGTTACAGACTGCCAAAATAAAGCTGCTTCGGGTCTCTTTGGAGGTATGCTGTTTAATTGATGCGTGCATCCTAAGAATCCGGAAGCTGCACCAAAGCTGCACTACAGTGCTTAGGAATGGAGTGTGGCTTGGGCGCGACCTCTGGACTCTTAGGACCTATGCATCATTTAAATAGCATACCTTCAAAGAGATCTGAAGCAGCTTTATTTTGGCAGTCTGTAACAGGCCTTTGTGTTCTTAATAAAGTTCTTTGTTGTTTCAACACACTGTACTCATTGATGCACAGAAGTTCTGCATTTGCACAAAATTGACACTTTCTTCTTTCCTCAGGCCTTAGATCCATTCCTAGCCACAAAAACAGAGGTAAACACACACACATTTATACACACACACACACACACAGAGAGAAAGAGCTATATGTACAAAGCAGAGCCTTCCCAGCCTTTCCCTCCTGAGTCCAGTTCTGTAGCTCGGGCTCCATTCCGGAAGGTAGAAAGGAAGGAAGGAAGGACGTACTCTTTCCCTTCTTCCAAAGGCCGACAGTGGAAAAAGCATCAGCAGCAAGGGCCTTTCGATCCCTGCGCATGCTGAGGAGGGGCCTTTGGGGCATCTATGCATGCACAGTCTGAGCCCCTGAAGCCATTACTGCCCTCACAGTCTGTTCAGAGGGAGGGAGTGAAGTGGGGATAGCCCTCGTCCATTCAGAGGAATGGCTGGAGGGTCTTCTGGGGGAGAGTTGGGGTGTTGTAAGAAGGAAGGAAGCCCCTCTTCTTCCCCCAAAGAAAGGCAGGGGGCCTATCAGGCCTCCTGTTCTTCTTTCCTTCCCAGCTCCTCCTTGGGGGATTCCTTGGGACCCAGGTACTTGGGGAGGGGGGTATAAATAATAAATAAATAAATCTTTTATTTGTATCCCACTTTTCTGTGACAAGACAATCAAAGCGGCTCACAACACATTAAAATCCACATTTACAAAATTATGTCCCAAATTCCCCCCCTTAAAACAGGATTAAACATGTTAAAATATCTATTAAAAACACAATAAAAAATACAGCGAGGACAGAGCAGTGGGCTAATACATGATGCGGGGGGCAGTCATTCTGTGGCCGGCACTTTTATTCAGGAAAGGCCTGCCAGAAGAGATCCGTCTTGACAGCTTCTTTAAAGTTGTCTAAGCTGGCAATTTGATGGATCTCGTCTCACAGACCATTCCATAGTTTGGGAGCAATTGCAGAGAAGGCCCTGGTTTTTAAAGGCTGCAATAGATTCCTCCCAGAGGACCTGAGGGTGCGGGGCAGATTATGTGGGAGCAGGCGATCCCTCAAATAGGTTGGACCCAACCCATGCAGGGCTTTAAAGGTTATAATAATAATAATAATAATGTTTTATTTCTATACCGCTATTCCAAAATTAGATCACAGCGGTGTACAAAACATTCAATATGCAATACAAGATAAAAATGCAATGATCAATACTCAATTCATACAAAGGCTAATAAAACATTACAAAATACACATTCCATTTTAAAACCGATAAAACACAATCATGCCAGCTGAAATATTTGAAGTTATCACACAATTATAGGGAAGTATCACGTTAACATGGGACTTTGGGGAAAGCTTGATGAAATAGAAAAGTTTTCAATCTCTTTTTAAAGAGATCTAAAGTGGAGGTGGCACGGAGATCCTCTGGAAGGGTGTTCTAGATCCCAGGTGCCGAGATGGAAAAAGCTCTCTGTGAGGTTGACTTATATCTGGAGGAAGGGATTTTCAGCAGATCCTTACCAGATGACCTGAGAGTGCGGGGCGGATTATATGGGGAGAGGCGGTCCTCCAGGTACCCTGGGCCCAAGCCATTTAGGGCTTTATAGGTCATAACCAACACCTTGTATTGTGCCCGGAAGCGAACAGGCAGCCAATGAAGGTCTTTCAGAATCGGTCTTATGTGGTTGGCCCTGGAACATCCAGAGACCAACCTGGCTGCCATATTTTGAACTATTTGAAACTTCCGAGTTTGGTACAAGGGTTGCCCCATTTAGAGCACATTGCAGAAATCCAGTCGAGAGGTTACCAGAGCATGTACCACAGTTTCAAGGTCCCCCCGGTCGAGGTAGGGTCGCAGCTGACGTATCAGTCGAAGCTGATAACAGGTGCCCCTGACCGTTGCATCCACCTGAGAAGTCAAGTGGAGCGACGAATCCAGGAGCACCCCCAGACTGCGGACTGTGTCCTTCAGGGGAAGCGTGACCCCATTCAGGACAAGTGGACAAATTACCTCACTCCGACCAGGAGAGCCTATCACAAGTACTTCCATTTTCTCTGGATTCAGACTGAGTTTGTTTTCCCTCATCCAGCCCATTACCAACTCCAGACAAACATTTAGAGGAGAGATGCCATCCCTAGTCACTGCATCAGTCGGAGACACAGAGAAACATATTTGGGTGTCATCAGCATACTGATAACACCGCGCCCCGTGTCTCTGGATGATCTCACCCAGTGGTTTCACGTAGATGTTAAATAGCATGGGGGACAGAATGTCTCCCTGAGGGACACCAGATGTAAGTGCCCTCCTGTTGGAGCACACGTCCCCCAGTTGCACCATCTGGGACCAACCCGAGAGGTAGGAACGGAACCACTGGAGTGCAGTGCCTCCGATTCCCAACTCCCCCAGGCGTTCCAGAAGGATACCATGGTCGATGGTATCGAAAGCCGCTGAGATGTCCAAAAGCACTAACAGGGACACGCTTCCCCTGTCCATGCCCAGACGGAGATCATCGACTAAGGCAACCATGGCCATCTCAACTCCATAGTCCGCCCGGAAGCTGGTCTGAAATGGGTCTAGAAAATCTGTTTCTTCCAAGATCCCATGAAGCTGGAGAGCAACCGCTCTCTCGATCACCTTCCCCAGGAAAGGCATCAGTGATACCGGTCGATAGTTATTCTGGGATAGGGGGTCCAGGGAGGGCTTTTTTAGCAATGGTTTTACTATTGCTGTCTTTAGACTTGATGGAAATTGTCCCTCCCTGAAGAATGAATTAATTATACAGCGGAGCATGGAAGTAACTGCCGTTCCTCCTTGGGCTGCCAACCATGAAGGACAGGGATCGAGAGAGCAAGTCGTCTTCCTTACGCTTTGAAGAATCTTGTCCACTTCCTCGGTACTCACAAACTCAAAGTGATCCAGTTTAATAGAGTCCACAGGGTCTCTGGATACCTCTCTTATAGGTTCTGGCAAAATACTGGCGTCGAGATCAGCCCTCAGCTGAGAGATTTTATCCGCGAAGAAGTTGTTAAATTCATCACAGCAGGCTATCGATGGTTCTAAAATAGGGTTCAGGGGAGGGGGCAGTTGAGTCAGCCTTGTAGTTGAGTAACCAACACCTTGTACTGTGCCTAGAAACGAATAGGCAGCCAGTGTAGAGATTTTAGGATGGGTGTTATTCGGTTACTCCTATTTTTTCCGGCGACCAGCCTGGCTGCCATATTTTGCACTAGTTGAAGTTTCCGGACTAGGCACAAGGGTAGCCCCATGTAGAGTGCATTACAGAAATCAAGTTGTGAAGTTACCAGTGAATGTACAACAGTTTCTAGGTCCTTTACTTCCAGGAAAGGGTGCAGGTTGACCCTTGGAGAGAGGTATGGCCATGGAGGGGAGGGGGATCCAAAGGTAAAAAGGGCTTTGAGGAGCCCCCTTCCTCCTGGAAAGTGAGGCAGAGGAGAGACCCTCCCTTCTGATGCCTCTTTTGGGGGAGATTTTTGTGCCAAATAAAGAGCATCACACAGCATAGGCTTCAATAGCATTAGAAACAACATGGGGGGTATCTCTGGGGGAGGGGGTATGTCTGGGGGGGGGGAGAAGAGACGTAGAGGCCAAATCCAAGAGGAGGGAGATGGGGGAAACAACTGACACCCCCCTGGCAACCTGGGAACTTGGCTTGAAGGCCCACAGGATTAGGCAACCCCACACATACATACCTTTCCCTTCACAACAACCTTGCGGAGAAGGACCAGTAGAGAGACCCTCAGCCCCAGAAAGAATGTCCCCCTGGAGGGCCTTGGACCCCCCTCAAAGATATCTAGGTTAAAGGAAGAGAATGAAGGAGTGAAGGAGTGAAAGTGCCATGGGAAGAGAAGCATAGAGGGACGGTTAAAGGGAGGGGGGAATCTGGGACATGACTCAGGCATCTTCCCTCCGGAACTCAATATTAGAGCCTTCCACCCCTCACTGTGATGCTTTAAATGACCATTTCATAGATAACATCTCTCAGATAAGAGCTGAGTTGGATGCTGGTGTTATTGGAGAGGCTATAGATGAGGTGTCCAGTGACTCACTGAATATGCTGTTTAAATTACACATGTATCTTAAGGGGCCAGAAGCTGCAGCAAAGCTATCCCCCAGTCCTTAGGACTGGAGCATGGCTTTGGTGTGGCTTCTGGTATCTTAGGACGCATGCAGCATTTAAACAGCATACCTCTAAAGTGATCCAAAACAGCTTTATTTTGGCCTGTCTGTTCAGGCCCTTAGGGAGGGCTATTTTCCATCTTGCTCAAAAGAAGCGGAGGCACGGCCACTTCTGAAAAAAACCTCCCTAGATCCCTTGGACATGAACAATTACAGACCAGTCTCCCATCTTTCATTTCTAAACAAGGTGGTTGAGAGGGCAGTTGCTCTTCAACTCCAAGTGGTCTTGGATGAAACAGATTGTCTAGACCCATTTCAAACTGGCTTCAGGACCGGATACGGAGTCAAGACTGCTATGGTCACCTTAGTAGATGATCTTCGCTTGAGTACTCATGGGGAAGTGTGACTCTGCTGATGTTTTTGGACCTCTCAGTGGCTTTCACTGCCATCAATCATGGTATCCTTCTGAAACACCTGAGGGAATTGGGGATCGGGGGCACTGCATTGCAGTGGTTCTGGTCCTATCTCTTGAGTAGATTCCAGATGGTGATGCTTGGGGACAGTTGGTCCTCTAAGAGGGAGATTAAATCTGGTGTTCTCCAGGGTGCCATCCTGTCCCAAATGCTGCTTAACATAAACATGAAACTGGTGGAAAAGATCATCTGGAGGCATGAAGTGGGGTGCTATCAGTACTCTGATGACACCCAACTATACCTCTTCATGCCCCAGACCTCAGTGTCAACTAAGGAAGGCATCTCCCCTCTGAATGAATGTCTTGAGAAAGTAATGGTCTAGATGAGGAAAAACAGAATGAAGCTGAATCCAAATGAGACGGAGCTGCTCGCTGTTGGAGATCCTAATCCAGATATGGAGGTTTGTCACCTGTGATCCATCTGTGGACGGGGTCACACTTCCCCTAAAGGACTGTGTTTGCAGTTTAGGGGTGCTCCTCGATCTGTAGCTCCAGACGCTGGCTCAGATAGATGTGATGGCCAGGAATGCCTGTTATTAGCTTCAGTTGATACGCTAACTGCACCCCTTCCTGGAACCTGAAGAGCTGAAAACTATGATGGCAATATCCCCCAACCCTGAGGCCAGGCCATCAACAACAGAACAATACACAGATTAACATGGGAATCACTTCTCCTTACCCAGGATCACACAGGATATATATATACCTACTCTCTTCTAGGTCAGCATTCTCTGAAGATGGCAGCCACAGATACCAGCGAAACGTCAAGAATAAACTCTTCTAGAACATGGCCACATAGCCCAAAAAACCCACAAAAAATTCTTCCTGGTTTGATGATTATTTTTTTTAGCCAGACTTAAAATACAGTGGTACCCCGGGATACGAATTGATCGCGTTACGAAATTTCCGGGGTACGAAAAAGTTAGATTGGAAAAAACTGTTCCGGGTAACGAAAGATTTTTCGGGTTACGAAATTCATTTCGGCGCTTTTCGGAGCGAAATTTAAATGCGAAGCGCGGCTAGCGGCTTTCCAGCGCTAACGGAAAGCCTTTTCGGGTTGCGAAATGTATCGGGTTACGAACGGCGCCGCGGAACGAATTAATTTCGTAACCCGAGGTAGCACTGTAGACCCATTGAAGAGCTTCTCTTTGATACTTGAACCTCTCAACTTGTGCATAGGGAAGATATTACATATTATACTATTTCTAGATGAAATGGGATTCAACCATTACAGGTGGAACTGACTGGATAGAAGTCAAATTGGAAAAAAATGTTTATAATGGAGTGTCAAAAATGTAATAATAGCAATTTATTAAGCTTTCAGAAAGTTAACAACAAACCACAAGGAAATGCAAGAATATAGATCTATAGGCATTTCAATGTTGCATTTACTATTGTTGTTACTGGATTTAATGTTGTGCTTATTCCTCTGCGATCGTCTGTACAATATGATTTTAGGTAGAGTTTTGGAATAAAAAAGGAAAGAAGTAGACCCATTGAAATCACTGAGAGACATGAGTCCCACCCAGCCCTTCTCCCATTGACTTCTTTGGGAATGAAGAAGGCTGGGACCAACCCTAGGACTGCAATCCTGGCCCCATTTTCTTGAAGCTGAATCCCAGTGAAGTCTGGTGCAAAATGCAGTGCTGAAATGAGGATGAAGATGATCATCATGGTCATGATGATGATAATAATAATAAGACTCTTCCCTTCAAAACCCAAAGCCTTGTGGAACTTCAAAGACTAATAGAGGTCCAAATCACATGGTAGAAATAATCCACTTAGAGTTCACTTTAACTGCCTTTGTTCAGCAATAGACAGTCCTGGGGATTGTAGTTTACTGTGGCACCAGAGCTCTGTGACAAAGAAGGCTAAATGTCTCACAAAACTACAGTTCCCAGAATTCCCTAGCATTGAGCCAAGGCAGTGAAAGCAGCCCCAAACTGGAGTATTTATTCAGTGTGTTTTGGATCTCTGTTAGTCTTTGTTTTCAGAAGACTCTGTGGTTTTGTTGACAAGAGATTTTTTATTATTATTATTATTATTATTATTATTATTATTATCCCATTAACCCCCATAAAGGTACACAACTGAGATCACAAATTTAAAATATATAATTAAAACATATGAAAATATACATTAAAATAGAATTTAAAAGAATTAAACAAATGTAGCTCTCCCTCTGGAAGAGGAAGCAAAGGGACCTGAAAGTGACATGAAATGGGAAGAAGAGGAAAGGGGAAAATGCTGAGGAGGGGATCTCTTTTCCTGGAGTTTTCACCCATTTCTCTGTCTCCTGGCCTCCTATGCTGGGAGGAAGGGAGAGTGTGGAATTCTGGGAGAGGCTGGCAGTTGCTTGGAGCCTGAATAGGGTTCTAGAAGGCTGGTGGGTTTGACTGTTGGCTGGTTTGGGAAAAGGGCTCCTTCTGGATTTTCTTGTCAGGAAAGGGAAAGTGAGGACTCCCAAATTTGGTTCCTAAGTGAGAATGATGACTGAAGGGGGGACATCTCCCATTTTGGAGTCAATGATGGGGGGCAGTAGGATCTTCTTTGGGGAGCTAGCCTTGGGGGCTGGAAGGCCTCCTCCTCCTCCTCTTTCCTCCCAAAAAAGGCAGTAAGGCTCCTAGGGCTGCTAGGCCTCCTTTCCCCCTTGGAGTATCCATGGGGCCATGAGATTTCAGAGGGGGAATTAAAGGGAGGGTGTGCGTATGTTTACGTGTGAACAGACATTTGCTTCTTTTCAGGAAAAAGAAGACTATCTCTGGTGTTGAATCTCTTTGCAGACTCCTCACTGAAGGCGGAAACCTGGAGGAAGGGGGCTCTGATTCTGTTTCCTTCATTGCATACAGTTGGTTCTCTTTCAACTGGGATAGATATCCTATAGCCCGGCGAGGCCTTGGGACCGGCCCCAGCCCGGTCCTGCTGCCGATTGCCGCTGGGGCCTTTGGCCTCTCGCACACAGGGGCAAGGGGGGCAATTGTCTATAGATGCCTCAGAAACATGCATTTATATTAACATTTTTTAAAAAATCAGCAATTTTTTTGTGTGTCCTCCACTTTTTTAAAAAGAGTGTCCACCATTTGAAAATGTTGTCCTACATTTGTCCCGGTTTATTTATTTATTTAATTTTTAAAAATAATTATTTAATTATTTATATTTAGGGTTCGGCCCCCCCAGTTGTCTGAGGGACAGCAACCCGGCCCCCGGCTCAAAACGGTTGCCTACCCCTGCTAGTATAGCCCACCAGATATTGGCAGACTACAGCTCTCATCAGCTGGAAATTATAGTACCCTGACACCTGAATTCCCATCCCTAGTTTAGGACTAAGCCTTTTGCGCAATCCCAGCTAGAGGGGTTTTGTTTTTCTGTTGAAGAAAGAAGGAACACAAGACCCTTTTCCTGTTCCTCTGTTCTGTTCGGTTGGTTTCAGTCTAGAGCAGGACTGCTCAATGTGGCAGTCGGTAAGGGCCAAAATTTTAAAGGCTGAACTTATTTAGGCCGCAGATAGGTTTTTAATGGCTCACTTTCCAACTCTTCACTTGAAGGCGAGTGTTGACCCTTTGCCGCCAATGTCCAGCTCCTTTCCAGGAGAAAGCTGGAAAGCCTTGAGGGCAAGCCTTGAGGTCTATAGTGTAAATACAGACTGAAAGGAAGAAGTTGGAAGCATGGGCTTTTGTAGATTTGAGCTTACTTCCTCAGATGCATGAACTTTCAGTTAGTCTCAAAGATGCTATAAGATGGGCAGAGGTGCCTTCAGCAATGCCTCCCCCCAGCCTTCAGAGCCCCACAAAGCTGCTGCCTGGTGGGACTCCAAAGGCACCACTGCTTCCCACCCCCAGGCCTTCAGAGTAAAGGAGAGGGAAAAGGAATAGAGGGAAGTGCCCCACTACTCCAACTTTATGCTACTTTCCTGTGGGGCCAGCCAGTGTGGCACAGTGATTTGAGTATTGGCTAGGACTCTGGGGACCAGGGTTGAATTCCCTGGCATGTCCCCCCCCCAGGACTCAGGAGGCAGTGTGCATGTGGGGGGAGTGTGGGGGAGCCCTCAGAGTCCCATGGGGCAGAAGCCCCAGGGTCTCAGGATGGAGTGGGAGGAACCTTCAGAGCCCCATGGGAGTCTGAAGGCTTGGGAGCAGGGCCTGAGGAGGAAGAAGAGGAGGAGGAGGAGCGTGAGGCAGGCAGAGGGAGGGAGCAAAGGTGGGAAGAAAATGGCTACTGGGGTCTGTTTTGCAAGGGTTATGGGGCTTGGTGCAGGTCTGCACAACATGCAGCCTTGACCATAGCCACCAACATCCTCCAAATCTTTGAGGGCCACCTGAAATCCTTTGGTGGGCCTTATGTAGCCCGTGGGCCATATGTTTTGCAGGCCTGCTCTAGAGCAACTCTAAGAACGAGGGACCTCCAAAATGCCTTGCTATTCACTGGCTGAACAAGGTCTTGCAAGCCCAACATTTTGGCTTTGTTGACTCAGTCCACCTGGAGTGCGCTCTTTCTCTTTTCCTGCTGCCTCCCACCTTTCAGACCATCATCTTATTTTCAGTGAGTCATATCATGTCGCAGGGCAGTTAAACCAGTCCCAAACTAGGTTATTTCTGCAGTGTCTTTGTGACACCTTTTAGTCTTTGAGTTTTCATAAGGTTCTGTAGTTTAGAAGAGACTAATAATTATAAATGTATTAATAATGATGAATAGAAATAAAAATAGAATTAAATAACAATTAAATAATAAAAATTGAATAAAAACATAAAAAGTAGACATTAAAATAGAGTTAAAACCGAATTAAACAAACTCAGCTCCCTCTCTGGAAAGTGTAAGCAAAGAGGCCTGGAAGAGGCATTAGATGGGAAGAAGGGGAAGGGGTAAATGTTGAAGGGGTCTCTTTTTCTGGAGTCTGCACCCATTGCTCCTTCTCCCGGTCTCTGGAGGGGGCTGCTGGGGGGAGGGAGAGCATGGAATTCTGGGAGTGGGATTTTAGAGCTATGCCTAAAGTCCGATACACTTGATTTATTTGGTCTTCAAGGAAAGGTTGAGGCTTGATTTGCTCTGAGAGCCATTGAATTATAATTTTGGTGGTCCATGGAAGACTGCATAAATGTTGCACATGTAAAACACCTTCATTTGAACTTTCTTTAAGTGTGCAAAGAACCAAGGTGTGCAAAGAACAATTTCATTGTTAAATTTGTTTTCTTTTTAATCTGTATTGTATTGTATTTATATTGTTTGTAAACCACTGTGATCGTGGGAACGGCGGTATAGAAATAAAATTTAATTTAAAAAAATAATAATAAAAATAAGGAAGAGAGGAGAAACTACCCTCAGTTTCTTTTTCGTGGAAGAAATTGGAGGAAAGAAGGCCTGGGACAGTTAATGTCCAGCCCTTCTTTGTTATAAAAAAAAAAAAACAAAAATAGTGAAGCCATTGGGAATTTGAGAGACTGGGATGCAATGGGGGCCAGTTATGTACAATCCTCTATCTTTCAGTGATTAGTTGATCCGTGTTCCCTGCCATCTTGCCCTTGCTTCCCCTCCCAGCCAATCAGGGCCAGGGATGGTGGGAGGGACTGGGATTCCAACCAATGGCAGACCATAGAGTGTCCTCAGGAGGACTTCTTCTCTTCCTAAAAGAGCATTGAACCCATAGCTTTGAGACAGCCTGCCATTTCTCCCCTTCTCTTGCTGCAAACAAAGGGCAAAAGGAGTGTGCCCTCCATGAAGACAGCCAAGAAGAAAGGAGAAGAGGGGCCCTTCCCAGAGGCTCAGGCAAAAGCAAACAGCTGCAGCCTCTTCTAGTTTGCCTCTCCTTCCTCAGAAAGAACCTTGAAATCTTGATCATATTCTGAGGTTGTTTGGTCCCAGCCTCCCATTGATTCTCTTGGATCCCACTCCAAAATCTCATGGCCCCACAGAGACTCCCAAGAGAGGAGAGGAGGCCTGGCAGCTGGAGAAGAGGGGAAGAGGAGGGGGGCTTCCTTGCTTCCAACTCCCAAAGCTGCCTCCCTACAGAAGACCCTTCAGAACCCCATCTTGGCTCCAAAATGGGGGCTCTTCCTCCTCAGCCATCCTTCTCACATAGGAACCAAATTTGGGGGTCCTCCATCACCATCTTGAGGCCCCCTCCTTCCATTTCCTGCCAAGGAAACCCAGAAGGACCCTTTCTTCTTCCTAAGCAGCCAATGGTCAAAGCCACCAGCCTTCTAGAACCCTATTCAGGCTCCAAGCCAACCGCCAGCCTTTCCCAGAATTCCTCGCTCTCCCTCCTCCCAGCGGAGGAGACCAGAGACAGAGCAATGGGTGCAAACGCCAGGGAAGGAGAGTTTGTTTCTGAAACTTTTTTCAATAAAGAACATTCCTAATACAGCGCCGCCCTCTTGTGGATATTCAGGGCACTGCAGCCTCCTTGGGCTTCTCACCAACCTCTATCCTGGAGCGCCATCTGGTGGCCACTCTTGGCAATTCACTAATAGCAGTTAATCAAATTAAACAGTATATAAAACAAAAACATGAAACAAGCTAGACAAGGAAACTGTTACATGGATTTGTAATTGGTTGACAGGCCGAACCCAAAGGGTGCTCAACAATGACTCCTTTTCATCCTGGAGAGAAGTGACCAGTGGGGTGTCCAGTGGGATTCTGTCCAGGGCCCAGTGCTATTCAACATCTTTATCAATGACGTGGAGGACAGAATTGAGGACATGCTTATCAAATTTGCAGATGACACCAAATTAAGAGGAGTAGCTAATACCCCAGAGGACAGGATCAAAATTCAAAATTACCTGAATAGACTAAGAAGCTGGTCCAAACCTAACAAAAATGAAATGCACAGATATAGAATGGGGGACACCTGGATGAATGAAACTATGTGTGAAAGAGATCTAAGAATCAAGTAGGCACAAGTTGAACATGAGTCAACAGTGTGATGCGGCAGCTAAAAAGCCCAAAGCCCCACCTGGAATATTGTGTCCACTTCTGGGCGCCACAATTCCAAAAGGATGTTGAGAAAGTGGAGCACATCCAAATGAGGGAGACTAAAATGGTGAAGGATTTGGAAACCGCAATGGGACAGTCTCAAAGCTTCAGGCAAAGAGCATCAAACTCAAGTCACAATGGGACAGTCTCAATGCTTCAGGCAAGGAGCATCAGACTCAAGTCACAATGGGACAGTCTCAATGCTTCAGGCAAGGAGCATCAGACTGAAGTCACAATGGGACAGTCTCAGTGCTTCAGGCAAGGAGCATCAGACTGAAGTCACAATGGGACAGTCTCAGTGCTTCAGGCAAGGAGCATCAGACTCAAGTCACAATGGGACAGTCTC
>JACSCI010000681.1:0-12852 GCA_016801065.1 Sceloporus tristichus | reverse complement strand
ATGTGATTCTAGGCTGCATCAATATAAGAATAGTTTCTAGATCAAGGAAAGTAATAGTGCCACTCTATTCTGCTTTGGTCAGGCCTCACTTGGAATAATCCTGTGTCTTGTTCTGGGCTCCACAATTCAGTTGGAACATGCCCAGAGGAGGGCAACTAAAATGGTGAAGGATCTGGAAACCATCAAGCCCTATGAGGAGCACCTTAGAGAGCTGGGTATGTTTACCCTGGAGAAAAGAAAGTTAAGAGTGGATATGAAATCCATGTTTAAATATTGGAAAGGGTCATCGTATTGAGGATGGAGCAACCTTGCTATCTGCTTCTACAGAAAAAGGAGACACCACAGTGGATGCAAGCCACATAGAAAGAGGTTCCACCTAAACATTAGGAGGAAACTTGGGACAGTAAGAGCTCTTCCACAGTGGAATATACTCCCTTAGAGTTTGGTGGAGTCCTCTTCTTTGGAGGCCTTTAAACAGAGGCAGGATGGTGCTTGGAATGTGTATTACTGCATGGCAGAAGTGGGTTGAACTGGATGGCCCTTGTGCTCTATTCCAACTCTATGATTCTATAATGCTGGTGGATTCCGGTTCCTTACCCACAGAGGCCACGTTCTCATAATTCTCCATCATTATATAATTATACATAAGCCTCTGCTTCTTCGTCAACAGTTTCCATTCGTCTTCGGTGAAATATAAAGCCACATCCGCAAAGGTCACCTGCAACAGAAAATAGCCCTCATCTAGAGAGTGACTAAGCAAAAGGGGAGGAAAGCACATGGTGCATCCAAATATTTATTTCATCACTTCAGAATTCAGTCCAAGAAATAAACTTTAAATGCTGTCCTCAAGAAAAAAGCTACTGCCTTTGAGATCCAGTCTGTCTTGAATCCTTTCAATATAATATACAATATAATTTAGGCCATGGCTGGGATACTGAGGATGGATTAGGATACTGACTATCCCAACACATATAGTACATTTAGCCACCAAAGAATTATGGTGCATTTAGACATTTCTTGCCAAATTTTAGAACCAAATGTCATTATTAAAAAACATTTCTGGGAAGCAATCTGGACTTGAGGTCCACTGGGCCCACCCCATATTTAGATCCAGAGATGTTCTCCCACATCCCCCAACTTTTCACAGATTGGAAAAGCAAGACACATGTGGACAAGTAATCCAGAAGGCGGTGGAGATGGCCAAAGTTATTTATGAAGAAGATCACACAAGCTAGGAAGGGCACAGCAGTTTTCTTTTGCTTCAGCTTCCTGGGAAGGGCAATACCCTGCTTCCTTCCTTCCTCTCCTCAAACAACTTTTGAGTTGATGGGGGGCAAACTGAATGGCACTCAGGAACTGAAGTGAGCTGAGAAGGGGGAAAATGGGAGGATGAGAGAGCAACTGGGACATTTTTAAAAGCCCCTGAAAAAGTGGGGTGACAGAGGATTAACCAGGACTGTCTCTGCTAAATTGGGAGAGTATGTTCTCCTCCTGCTTTCAAGAGCTGGCCCAGCAGTGACACAGATGAAACTAATAGTCAAGAACCTCAACTCACCAAAGCGTTCTTGTATCTCTGCATCCTCTTTCTGTTGGAGCCCAACTCCCTCCGTTTGCCCTCTGTGTCGGCCATCAGGTGGGCAGGGGTCCTGGTGGTCTTGCACTTGGGTCACTTCCAGCAAAAGGTGCCCCAAAGCTGTGTCCAAGGGGGCCGAGATGAAGTTCCTGCGAAAAGAGACCAGAGATTCAAAAAAGGACGCAAACTGGATCTCCTATAAAGAATCAATTCAAATAGATAGAACTGATTATAAAGTAAAGGCACGAGAAGATCCTAATGATCAGGGTTATGATCTTTCATGGTTCTTTTACAGACAATTAAGAAAGCTCTTCCTAACGGATAAAAAACAATACTTTATTGGCAAATCAGACTCTGATATAGAACAGGAAATAATGTTGACTAAAGAGAACAGCATCCTGCTTGTGAGATACGCAAGTGACATATGCCTCCTTTGGGCCAATGCAGAGGTGGGTATCCCCTTCCTCCCTGTGCTTCAAACAAAGCCCCCTGGACCTACCATAGATTCACCACAGCTCCCCTACAAAACAGATACTCCATGCCTTATTAGAGTGGTGAGGAATGAGGGGATGGGGAATTGGAGAGGGCCCTGGTTATGTCCCTGTAGATAGATGTGAAATGAGTGCATCATAAATAAATAAATAAATAAAACATCTGCTGAAACCTCCAGAGTTCTCCAGTGCTTTTCCCCATCATCAGACTCTTTCCCAAGAAGGTTGCATCCACACTGCAGAAATAAGACACTTTGACACCGCTTTAAACACTCAGTGCTATGGAATCCTGGGCTTTTACTTTTCGGACACTTAGCCCTCTCTGCCAGAGAGCTCTGGTGCCACAACGGACTACAAATCCCAGGATTCCATAGGATTGAAACAGAAGAGTTAACACACTTTAGAACTGGATTATTTCTGCAGTGCAGATACAGCCTGAGTCGGTTGTAAAAGGGCAGAAGCACTAAATAACGGTTTTCCTTTAAAAAAAAAAAGTAATCTGCTTATCTGTCTAATGCTTATTTTTGTTGTTCTTGTTTGTTTGTATGTTTATTTGGTCATATGAAATGGTCTGGTCTGTCTCCTTCCTTCTTGCCTGAAAATCTCTTAATAAGAAAACTGAGGAGACTTTTAAAACCTCCCAAAGGAGCTACTTTTGGTCTTGTTTGGGGGGCAAGCCTCCTCTTAGAAGCCAAAGCCCAATGTTTGCGTATAATAACAAGGCTTCTATTAAAACTATCCTTCCCATTTCTGATCCCTTTTAAAACCCATGTTCCCCAGTAGAAGCAGAGCTGTGTAAGAAAACCCTCTCACAAAAGACACACAAAGGGACACACTTCCTTCCTTTTGGCCCAAGGAGCCTAGTCTCCTCAGGACATTATTCTCCACAGTCACAAGCAGCACAAAATGGCCGCTAGAATACAAAATGGCTGCCTCAGCGCTTGGCAGTTGGAGGCCTTCAGGGAACCAAAATGGAGGATGAAAGGGCTCCAAAGTCAGATGGGATCCCAAAGAGGATTTCCAAACCTTAACAACACAGAAAGGTTTTCCTGATGCTTCTATTGAATGTAGATACCTTAATCCCCTCCCTCATTACAATCAATAGTTAAAAATATTGATGTTTTCTCCCATTGAAACCACTCCCTTCAACACATAGGCAGCACAGAATCAAAATAAAATGAGCAGATCAATATCTATGGGACTGACAGGAGTAGACTGAGTCCCTACTACAGCCCTACTACAGAGTCCTGACCGTTGAGGAACAACCTTGAGCAACTGGGGAACTCCTGAGAGAGATACGGTTCCAGCTGCAGGACTGTTGGAGACTGCACTTCCCAGCATGAGATGCATCTCTTTTGGTACAATTTATGTACAAGAGCTGATTGAAGGGAAATAAATTGAAGGCTCTATTGTTGACTGTTAAAATATACACTAAATGAAGTCATGGTAACATTAATAATGTACATGCAAATACAGTGGTGCCTCGGGTTACGAAAGTAATTCGTTCCGCGGCCGCTTTCGTAACCCGAAAAGCCTTCGTAAGCCGAAATGCCATAGGCGCTAATGGGGAAAAGCCGCGATTCCGTGTAAAATAGCGCCGAAAAGCACCAAAAGTTTTTTCGTAACCCGAAAAAACATTCGTAACCCGGAACAATGTTTTCCAATGGGATTTTTTCGTATCCCGAAAATTTCGTAACCTGGGTATTTCGTATCCCGAGGTACCACTGTATCTAGTCATCTATAACGTCGTCTTGCAAGCTTATAAATGTTGGGATCCTATGGATAAAGTTGCTCTTTCTTTGGTCCCAGGCAGACTGCCTTGTCCTGAGTCCTGGGGGATGCCAAGGCTCCCCTGGAGCAGGACAGTGGGGCTCCATAGGGGTCTGAGGGATGCTCTGGTGGGGGATTCTGGGAACTGCAGTCCAACAATCTCTGGGGGGCCTTGCTTTGCCTTCTCCTCCTGAGCCAAACTGAAAGAGGAAATCTTGCTGGATGACTTTGTGGAGCAGGAAAGGTGTTTTCAGGGGGAAGCAGAGAAGGCAGATTATGTGCAGGGAGGTCCTTGAGGGCAGGCTGAGCAGATGTCCTCCTTTCCCAGGACATGTCCTACATTTCAGCCTTCTGTCCAGGAGGAGTTCCAAAAGGTCATCCATTTTGAGCATGACTAAGAAGCATGAATGTACATTTCTCTGTGTTTTTAGCTTTTACTTGGTCATGCCTTCCATTTTCCTTGAACGTCTTCCACTTTGCAGTGCCTTGTCCTCCTTTGTGGGGAGGACATCTGGTCACCCTCCTTGAGGGTCTCTCCCCCGATAGAGCCATTGGTCCAGAGGGATGGCCAGTCGTGACTGTCCAGGGCTAGTTTAGGGTCAGGAGAAGGGAGGGAGAGGCTGTGAAGACAAAACCTCAAGTTCCTCCATGCAAAGCAGCTGCTCCAACCACTGAGCTATACTGTACTCCCTTCCCAATGGTTGCAGGAGTACAAAGTGGCTACTGGCATTTTGTCTCCTGAATCCCCCTGAATTGGTCTCCTCTCCTGAGGCACAACCCCACTGCTGCCCCACCAGAGTCTTATGGAGAGGGCCCAGTTCAAGGGAAATGGCAATGGAGGGCAGAAGGTGACAATGCCTAGGAAACTAGTCCTCTGAGTCCCAGCCATAGTAACTCCTGGTAGTAAATAGTCCAGGGGTGAGGGGTCTCCTTTCCCAAAGTGAGGAGTAAGGAGCGGTTCCCATGGGACTGTGGCCCCATGACCTCTTGGCAAATCTATGGGAGACGCTGCCTCCAAGAGCATTGGAGGAGTCTCTGGCTGGATGGCCATCTCTTCGGAGGACTTGGAGGGCAGAATGGGGCTGAATGGTCGGCCCTTGGGGCTCCCTTCCAGCCCTAGGAGCCTATGAAGCCTACCTTACAAGGCTGTTGTGGGAGTTAATCACAAGACAAATATGACACAAGAATGACCACCTTTTAGCAGCGTACAATAAAAATATCCATACAATAAAATAACAACATCTTTCATTTATCCCAAACCCTTCCTAACACTCCCATCCAAAATAAAATGCCATTAAATTATTGGACAGTTATTAAAACAATTATTAAAAACAGGGATAGGAACCAAAGCCCAAAGTTTGTGAAGAATAAGAATAATAAGGCTTGTATTAAAACTATCCTCCCATTTCTGATCCCTTTCAAAACCCTTGTTCCCCAGAAAGAGCACAACTGTATGAAACACACAAAAGACAAACAGACCCACTTCCTTCCTTTTGGCCCAAGGAGCCTGGCCTCCTTCTCCTCAGGGAGAGAAAGAGGAGCCTCTCAGTTCAACTGAAGAGGCCTCAGAGAAGGTTCCGGAACATTATTCCCCACAGTCACAAGAAGCACAAAATGGCCGCTAGAACAAAAAATGGCTGCTGGAACAGAAAATGGCCTCCTCCACCTCGGCAGTTGGAGGCCTCAGAGCAGTAGTGAAGCCTACCACTTCAAGGCCTTGTCCCTCTGCTGCCTCTACTCACTCTTCCTTGCGCAGAGCTAAATAGAGAGGCAGAAGCTCCTCCCCTTCTTCATTCTGGCCAATGGGGGCAGAGGAGCTGGAAGGCCCCGCCCCCTGCCCCGCCCTCACAGGCTCCTCCTGCAGTTAATATGGAACAAGGCAGGAGGGACTGGGGGACCCTGGAGCCCCAGACACACGGACACTGGCCAAAGGAGCACATTCCCAGAGCCTAAGACCCATGAGATGGCAGCCCTATGCAGGGCAGGACCCTCCTCTCTCTGGCCCTGTGGATGCTGGGAGATCCAGTCCATGATATACACTGTAAATCCCATTGGCAAGAGAAAAGGCTACTACTGCCTTTCAGACCCAGTTTGCCCCAAATCCTTTATGAGGCCAGAAACCCCTTTGTTAGAAAGCAAACCCCAAATATCTGAGGAAGGCCCTATATCTCCCAAGGCCCCCTCCCTCCAGGACCCCCTTCCACTCTTCCCCTCAGTCTCTCTTTCTCTCCTGAAGGCCTCAAACTGCCAATTGTGATACAAATGTCTCCCCCAAATGTTAGTTCAGTGTTTTGTAAATAGGAATTAATCTTGTCCAAATATTCTTCCTCTTGGTTACACAATTTCCCATAAATTTTATGATGAGCCTTTTTTATTTTGCTTTGTTCTGTGACCATCCTCTTTCCAACTTGAATCTTCGTTATCATCTTCCTTTCTTTCTTTTCCCTAAGTTTATAAGATAACCGCTTCCCCGGTTTATTAGACTGTTGGAAATTATTTAATTTGAGATATTTAAGCTTGTTCTCCATCTCTTCAGTTAGCATAATAGAGAGTTGTTTTTGTAGGAGTTTAATCTCTTTATTTGTCTTTACATCAGTTGGGGTTTTTTGGAGAGCCTCTTCCTTCTCCTTCAGCTCTTCTTTAATTTTCTGAGTCTTTTCTTGGCTTTTTCTCTTGTTTTCCACATTAAGTTTTATAAAAATACCTCTTAACGCGGCTTTTGACGCTTCCCAATTTATTATATGATCAGTATCTCTCCCCATGTTTTCTTCAAAATACCATTTAAGAGTCTGTTTTGCTTTCTCTACATTTTTAGGAAATTGTAATAGTTTTTCATTCAGTGACCAATTAAATGACGTTTTAGCTTTCTTAACTTTCAGGGTTATAGGATTTTGGTAACATTTCCATTTCCAAAATTTGCACAGCTAATGTTTTAGTAGCTAAAAGAAAGTCAGTCCTAGAAAAAGTCTTATGTCTGTCAGAAAAAAGGTGTAATCTTTGCCCCCTCCAATAGAGATGTCTCCAAACATCTACTAGTTTTTGATTTTCCATCAGTTTGAAAAAGGACTTGGGGAGTTTTCCTTGGTCCTTTTTCCTGGCTTTACTACAAGATCTGTCCAGTAAAGGGTTAATTACAGCGTCCAGTTACCCCATCATTATTATTTCTGTGTAATCTAAGTCTGTCATCACATTATATATTGATTGAAAAAATTGATCTTTTTTCCTGGGGGCCGTATATTCCAACCAATAATATTTCTTTGCCCTGAAGGTTCACTTCAACCCCAAGATAATGGCCTTTTACATCATTGAACACTTCCTTTGCTGTAATAGTCTCTTTTACATACATCACAATCCCCTTTTTCTTTTTTGTTGATTCCCTAATTTCTTGTTCTTTAATAATCTAATATCCTTTTGCCTTCTGTGGGTTTCTTGTAAACAGACAACATCTTTCTTAAGTTTCCCTAAATAGTGACATATTTTCTTTCTCTTTATAGGTGAGTTTACTCCTTTTATATTCCATGATAAAATGTCCATATTGAGATTTGGCTATCTCTTGGGGTTTCTAGTTTCCCTTCTTTTTCCCTTTATTAGGTTCTAATATTTCCATATTTACCTTTAACTCCTCTTCTATTCGTTCTCCCTCCTCTGTCGCATTCCTCTAATCATCATCCTTTATTTCTTCCTCTAGATTTGGATTAACGTCCTGTTATCTTCTTCACTGTCAATCTGTCCTGGTTCCATGTAATCGTTTAGATTCCCATTTTGTCCATTGTTTTGGTCTATATCATCACTTCTTTTGTCATTTCTTCTTCCAGGTCCATTTTCTATCCTCTTGCCATATTTAATCCAGAAATCTTTCGTTTTTTGAACCGTGTTCAGTTTGAACCATTTTTGGTTCCACTTTACTGAGATTCCCTCCAGCTTTGACCATTTATACAGGATTTTATATTTATTCAGGTTCATTGTTATGAATTTGTAATTCCCCCTTTTTTGAAGAAATCTTTTCAGCATGTCTTTAAATATTTTTATCGCACAACCTTCTATTTCCAAAGGGCTTTCATAGCTCAAAAATAAAAGTTCATCCCGTATTTTTTTCCTCCTCACAAAAGAAATAACAATGTCCCTGGGGAGGCTTTTGTCTTTTGCAATCTGAGAGTTAATCCTGAAAGTTTTGTTGACATCGTTAATGAAATCCTGATAGATCTCCATATAATCAGCTAACGCTGGAACAAGATATTCATAGAGGTTTTCATGTTGGATTTCCTTTAGTCCTCTTATTTTCAATGAGTTTTCCCTTTGCTTTAAATCATCCAATTCTTTAGCATCCAGTTGCATTTCCTGTTCTTGAATTAAAAAAAGCAGAGTTTTCTTCTAATATTTGAGACTTTTCTTCCAATCTGTCAATTCTTGTGGTAACTTGACTTATTTCTTTAGCAACTTCCTCCAGAGATTTTTCTTAATTCTGTCTTCAATTCAGATTTCACGTCCTCTTTCAGATCTCTCCTTAAACTATGATTCTATAATTCTGAGATCACAATGGGACAGTCTCAATGCTTCTGGTAAGGATCACAATAGTCCTGTCTCAATCCTTCAGGTAAAGAGCCTAAACTCATAATAGTCCTGTCACAATCTTTCAGGAAAGTTGCCTCAGGCTAAGATCACAATGGGACAGTCTCAATGCTTCAGGCAAGGAATATCACCCTGAGGTTGCTATGGGCCAGGCTCAATCCTTCAGGTATGGAACATCTGCCTGAAGTCAATAAGCCCATCTTAATCCTTCAGGGAAGGAACATCAGCCTGAGATCACAATGATCTAGTGTCAATCCTTCAGATAAGGAGCATCAGTCTTAGATCGCAATGGGCCAGTCTCATTCGTTCAGGTAACCAACCTAGGACCAACCTGAAGTCACAATGGGCCCGTCTCAATCTCTCAGGCAACAAGAATCAGCCTGAGGTAACAATGAGCCATTCCCAGTCTTTCAGGAAAGCAGCTTCAGACTGAGATCACAGTGGGCAAAAGTTATATTGATGAATCCAGGCAGAAACATCTATTAACACCTTTTTGCAAAGCCTGAAGGCCAAAGGAACTTGCTCAAAGCATCCCTAAGCCAGCCCCCAATTCCCAAGCTAAAGCAACACAAGCAGAGGTTGCATAGATACCAAGGTTGTGTATACTTCCCTTTCCTTCTCCCAGACAGCCTCACCTTGAAGAGCCGTCTTCCCAACCCAGCTTCACTCCTCCTTGATAACCAGTCTCCAGCTGCAAACCCATCTCCCTCTCCAAACGCCCTCCTTCATCTAAAAGCCACTCCATCTGTCTTCCTATCATTTCGCACTACATGCTTTCTATAACCCATCACTCCACACTACCTACTATGAACTACAACTATAACTCCTACTTTAATTCTAATAATCAAACCCTATTTTTACTCTTTATGACAGAACCCTTATACACTGTTTCTGACACGCAATGGGCCCGTCCCAATCCTTCAGGTATACAGCACCAGTCTAAAGTCACAATAGTACCGTCTCAATCCTTCATCCAAGGAGCATCAGACTGAAGTAGCAATGGGCCAGTCTCAATCCTTCAGGAAAGGAGCATCAGCCTCAGGTTGCAATGGTCACGTCTCAAACTTTCAGCTAAGCAGCCTTGCCCTCATTACTGTTATGGAAACTGTTATCTATCGTTCCTGCCCTCCCCTCTCACCTTTAGAAAACGATCCAATTCTTGCTTGAAAAAACCTTTTTAATGTATTGTGTTTTTGGATGATTTAAATTTTCTTGCTGTTTAATAGCTTTTTAAGGGTTGATTAATGTTTTTATAATTGGGAGGAGGGTTGGAGTTTTTGACATTTGAATTGTAGTTCTTAAATTGTATGTTATTTTATTACTGTAATCCTCTTTGATTCCTTTGAGAAAAGGTGTAATTATTATTATTATTATTATTATTACATCCCTTTCAAGAGGGTCCAAGGCCCTTTCAGTATGCTCCCAGAACCAGGGGAGGGGGTGTTTTTGGGGCTGTAGGTCTCTCTGTTGGTCCTCTTCTACATTGCTATTGTGAAGGAAAAGGTAAGTATTTGAGGGGGGGTGCCCAATTCAGATCCTGTGGGTCTCTAAGCCTAGTTCCCAGGTTGCCAGGGGATTGCCAGAGTGTCCGGGAAAGCTGCCAGCAACACTGACCGTAGCTGATAACAGGGCCTTTAGTTCAGTGGAAGTAAAGCAGACCCAGCAAAGCAGTCTGAGGGCAGGTCAAGAATACGAGCCGAAGTCAGGATTCCAGAGATTCCAACGTTCCGAAAGTCAAGCCGAAGTCAGGATACTGGGAAACAGCGTAGTCAAACAGTCCAGGGTCAAAACAGCCAAGAGATAGCAAAGTCCGGTCCGAGGTCAAGGTAACAGAGAATCTAGATACTAGGAGCTAGTGCTAACAGCAATCACGCCGAGGGATCATGCAATAAACTCTAGCAACCAGCATTAGTCTCTCTCCCACTTAAGTAAGGGAAACTCTCCCTCGTGCCACCTGAGGCTGGTTGGCTAATTGCCTCTTGGCAACCCTCTGTGATCTGCGTCTGCAAGAACTCTCGGCTCTTCTCTCTTTGTAAGAAGGCACCTGCAGGCAAGCTTCGTCTCCAGACTCACCACTAGGCTGTGGTACCGAAGGAAGCCTCTCTGTGGCACTAGGACTTGGTTGAACCTCCTCCTCTAGGGCTGGAGGATCACAGCTGGGACCTGGCAGGGCAGGAACAGCACCTGGCGTTGCCTCAATCAGCCCTTGCTCTGGAGGAGGCTCATTCTCCTCCTCATCCTCCGAGAGCTGATCTTGGCTGGCCATGACACAGAGTTTTGAGGTCCCTCCATCTCCCTCCTCTTGGCTTTGGCCTAGACTCTTCTCTTCTCACCCTAGAGCTCCTCCCCACAGGACTCCAGGGAAAAGCTCCCCCCCCAAAAAAAAATGTTGCTTCGAATACTATTGAACCCTATCCTGTGTGATGCTTTCTATTTGGCACAAAACCCGTCCCCAAAGGAGGCATCAGAAGGGAGGGTCCCTTTTTACTGTTGGCTCCCCCTCCCCTCCATGGCCATGCCTCTGTCCAAGGGTCCCTCTGCCCTCTCTTCTCATAATAACCCCCAAGTACCTGGGCCCAAGAAATCCCCTGAGGAGGAGGCAGGGAAGGAAAGAGGGAGAGGAAGCCTGGGGGAGAAGAGGGGCTTCCTTTCTTCTTACAACCCCCAAAGTCTCCCTCAGAAGACCCTCCAGCCATTCCTCTGAATGAACAAGGGCTCTCCCCACTTCCCCCCTCCCTCAGAACAGACTGTGATGGCAGCAATGGCTTCAGGGACAGAGACTGTGCATGCGCATAGGGCCCCAAAAGCCCCTCCTTAGCATGCGCAGGGATTGCCATGGCCTAGATGCTGCTGTTTATTCCGCTGGTGGCCTTTGCGGGAAAGGAAGGTATGCGCCGGGGGATGAGCGGCCTCCCCTTCCTTCCCTCCTTTCTTCCTTTGAGGAGACAGCAATGGAGCTCAAGGTGCAGAGCTGGACTCAGGAGGGAAAGGCAGGAAAGGAAGGTTCTAGTTTGTAAATAAAGCTCTATCTGTGTATCCTGTATGTTTGTGTGTGTGTTTGCCTCTGCTGTTGTTATGGCTGGGAATGGAGCTGAGGACTGATGAGAGAAGAAAGGTTCAGTTTGGGCAAATGCAGAACTTCTGTGCATCAGAGTCCAGTGTGTTGAAATAGCAAAGAACTTTATTGAGAACACATAGAAATTCAGTGTTTAAGCCAGAACTGCCCACTCCAATCCAAACAATATATCAAAAGCCCGAAACCTAAAATGTCACCCTCTTCCAAATACAGCCCCCACCTCCAATTCCCACAGTCCATGCCACACAGGTAACAAGACCCCTTTGCAATTCCCACAAACTAGCCCTTTCTTTTAATACCAACCTCCAACTTTCTTCAGCCAACATCCCACAAATTCCAAAAGCTATCATTCCGATAACTCATATATAACAAATCCCAGCCCCACCCATCTACCTAACCTATAAAACAACCCACAATTTACAACCCAAAGTAATTATCTACATGTACTATTACCAATAAAAACCCAAACTTAACAAAATACAACCTTAAAACATAGACATATAGATAGAGAAACCTTACAAGCAAAATCACAAAGGCCTTTTCTTAGCACCACTGTATTGAAAATATATTTTTTATATTCCTTATTGACAAAAATAATATTAGTTCACTACTGGGATTTGTGTGGCTTCTCTCCTGTGTGGACTTTCTGATGTTTCACTAGGATTGACTTCCGAGAAAACATTTCTCACAATGCTGGCATTTGTGTGGCTTCTCTCCTGTGTGGACTCTCTGATGTGTCACTAGGTGTGAGTTCCAATAAAAACATTTCTCACAATGCTGGCATTTGTATGGCTTCTCTCCTGTGTGGACTCTCTGATGTCTCACTAGGATTGACTTCCGAGAAAAACATTTCCCACAATGCTGGCATTTATGTGACTTCTTTCCTGTGTGGACTCCCTCATGACTCAAGTGTTCTTCTGTAAAGAAAGACAAGAACAGATGAGACTGAAAATCAGAGTTAAGAGAGGAGGGTGTTACCCCATGGTTTAGCCCTCATGAATCCCTCCTTATTAGAGATAAAATTAAGAAAGATTCTGTGAGTAACCTAAGCATCACCTTGCCGCTTATGGCCCTAAATCCATGGAATGATTGTATACAGTATTTACTTATAAGAGTTAACAAAGAAGAGATTGGAGGGAGTCTACCTTAAGGGAATCACTAGAAGGAGATATTCAGACAAAGGACTGTTGAAAAAATATTCCATTAAACATGTGCAAAAATACTTTGATTGACAGGTGGCATCATATCCTGTGAGACTGCCATAGAGTCCTGAGTCAGAGCTCAAGGTATATTGCCAGCTAATTGCAGAGGTCACTTCATGCTGTGTGGCACCAGGATATGACTCAAAACCAATACACTATGCAGCTCACATG
>JACSCI010000680.1:10342-27554 GCA_016801065.1 Sceloporus tristichus | reverse complement strand
TCCGGGAAAAAGAGCCGCGTTTGTGCTGCCACTTTGATAGTTTGGCGGCAGGGAGGGCTGACCAATCCAAGCAGGCTTTGTATACAACAAGTTCTCCTGCTAAGTATCTGCTTGTCATAAGCATTTGAGTTAAAATTACCAAATAGAAATCAAACCTTTTAAAAATGTTTATTTGGTGTGAGATGGAAGAGGGTTAAATCTTATACAGCGAGTATGTCCCAAAAGGACCAACAATGGCCAGAGATGGAGAATACTTTCCCATAGGGAAACATAGGAGAATACTTTCCCTGGATAGGGAATTGATTGACATGACTGACATGCCTTTTGAAGTGGAGCAAAGCCAGGCCAAAACAGAGACCGCTTCAAATGTCAATGGGAATGAGCCCTAGGTCTCCCAAAGTGTGCTTCCAAGGGCCTCCTGCTGAGTGACTGTTTCGCCCATCATCCACACAGGAATGTCCTTCTCTTCCCAAAGAACAGAGCAAGAAAAAGAAAGGTGGCTGCTGGAGGCCATTGCTCTTCTTTGTTGCAACAAGATCCAAACAAAAGCCAAGAAAGACATGGCTCCAAAAGAAAAGCCCAGAAAGCAAGAAAAATTAGTAACATGCAATTTGGATAGTCACCCTCTTTCCTGCATATCATTACTCCAACCGCCCATGGCACCTAAGAAGCGCATGCTTACCTTCCTGGCAGACCAGAGCCCCCTCTCCTTGGGACATCCTTCTAGGACAGAGTGAGACCTTGGCTTTTCCCAACCCTCCCTCCACCTGCCTTGACCTCCACTCCCCTCAGACCCCTCCAGCCCCCTTTTGCCCACGGACCTCTCCACGGCCCCAGACATACACCCTCCCTGCCCTCACAGACTCGCCCCCAGGGGGACTAATCGGCCCCAGGAGAGGTTTCGGGGCTAGCCTGCAATCTTATTGGCCCAAAATTTGCATGTCCCCACCCTCAACCACACCCACTATTCCTGTGAGCCTGAGGTTGCTGCTTTTCTCCATTCGATGGGAGAAAAAGGGAGGGAGGCAGAGCATCAGTCTTGAGGAAAGGAAACAGCGCCACCGCCTGGTCATGACTTTGGAATTACAATACTGGCTGAAGAAATGACATTTTCTCATCTCTCCCCATTGGTCCTAAATTTGTATGGCACCACCCTTTGCCCCTCCCTCCCCCTCCCCACACGCCATTGGGTCTCTGGCTCTGGGGGGGAGGCGGGGCATCAGCATTGAGTTTGGGAGTAAGGAGGGAAGCAGCGCCACCTGGAGGCAGGGAGGCTCTCTGCAGCTTCATGGAGATTGGTTGATGAATTCCCAGGAGTTCACCTCCCTTTTGTGGTTCCCTTTCATTTCCATACTTTTCAGAGAATATACAGAATTGGAAATAATGTATATAGATAGATATATAGATAGATGGCATATATCTATATATATATATGTGTGTGTGTGTGTGTGTGTGTGTGTGTATCAGGGACGTAGCCAGGATTTTGGGAAGGGGAGGTCCAGACTAAGTGCCACCATTTTGAGAGGCTAAGAGCACCCCCCCCCCAAGACTGAGAAAGAGTCGAGCATTTACTTCAGGATGGCACCACTTTAACTTCCGTTATGGCTCTGTGTTATGGAATCTTGGGATTTGTAGTTCTGAGGAGCTGTTTAGTCATCACTATCAGATGCCACAATAAACTACAAATCCCAGCATTTCACGGCATGAGCAAAGGGCAGTTAAAGTGGTATAAAACTGGATTATTTTTTCAGTACAGATGCAAACTGAGTCCTTCCTCTGATGGTGTTTACATCAGATAAATTCAGGTCGATAAAGCAAAGTCCAGCTGCTCAAGCAATGAGCGGCAGCCACTCTGTTCATGCTCAGAGACACTGCATTCCAACTTCTGAGCTGAGCTAAGAACCCAGGCTGCACCCACACAACATTTCATTCCCACTTCCAAGAGGGATTTTTAATTCCAAGACACACACGACATTCACTCACTCTCATGCGCTCTCTCTCTATATATAATAACTTTTAATTCCAAGAGACATTGCAATAATACATTCCTTTCTTTTTATAAAAAACAAACCCCTTTAAGAGAATCCTATTTTGGGGAAAAGGCAGGATATAAAATCAATCAAAAAAATTAAAGGGGAGGGAAACAAGAGGGATGTTATTGTGGGAGTCTATAAAGAGCCCCAAGTCAGACGGAGGAATCGGAGGATGGCTTTCTAGAACAGAGGACCATAGACTCAGAAAGGAGAGATGGAGAAGTGATGATGGGAGACTTCAACTATCCTGATATTTGCTGGAAGTCAAACTCAGCCAAAACCTCAAGGTCTAGCCAATTCCTCACTTGCCTTGGAGACCATTTCATTGTCCAAAAGGTGGAAGAGGCAACAAGGGAATCAGCCGCTTCAGATCTGATGCCAACCAACTGGGATGAACTGGTGAATGGGGTGGAAATGGTGGGATCCTTAGCTGGGACTGATCCCGTTCTCCTGGAGTTTGTTAAAGAGCGGAAAGGAGAAGCCAGGGATAGTCAGACACACTTTTTAGACCCCAGGAAAACTGGTTCCAGTGGAAATACTGGGCTGATCCCAGGGTCAGGAATAGGAAAGAGAAGGGGCTTCAGGACGGATGGATCTTCTCCAAAGGGAGACACTGAAGGCACAACTCCAAACAGTTCCAATGAGGAGGAAAAGTGGGAGAAGCCTCAGGAAACCAGGATCAAGGACTAAAGAAATTCCAACGAAGCTAAGATTTAAATGGGAAATAGATAAGAAATGGGAAAAGGGGGAAAGTGCCAATCTGGATCCCAAAGTGCTTCTGCCAAAAGGGAGACCGAATGTCACAAAGGAGAAGAAGGCCATACATGGGACACTGAGGGAAAATGGAGGCCTTGGCCAAAGGAAAGCTATCTGCCCTGCAGAATTAATGCAGTTTGATACCACTTTAACTGTCATGGCTCCATCCTTTGCACTCTTGGGATTTGTAGTTTTGTGAGATGCTTAGCCTTCTCTGTCAGAGAGAGAGATCTAGAACCAGAGTCTATGACCCCAACAAGGATCCTATTCTAGTCTATTCTGATCCATAGCAAACTCCACAGGGACCTAATAAAACAAATGGCAGCTCTTTGCCCAAAAGGAAACCATACTTGCCCATAGGGAACCATAGACGGATCTCTTCCGGAAGGCCTTTCCAGACTAGCTCCACCTCTATTTGCCTTCCTCCCCCCTACTATTTCCCTACTATTCCTCTACTATTCCCCTACTTTTCCTCTCCTCTTTCTTACAAATTTCCTACAAATCCTCTATTGATTTTAACTGTTATTTTATACTATTGTTTTAATGTTCTCTGGGTAAATCTCTTTGTAATATTACAATGGCCCTATACAGACAGCCCAAATAAAGCTGCTTCGAGTCACTTTGGAGGTATGGTGTTTCAATGATGCATGTGTCCTAAGAGTCTGGAAGCTGCACCAAAGCTGCACTGCAGCCCTTAGGACTGGAGCATGGCTTTAGTGCGGCTTCTGGACTCTTAGGACGCATGCATCAGTTAAACAGCATACCTCCAAAAAGACTCGAAGCAGCTTTATTATGGCCTGTCTGTACAGGCCTTATGTTTTTATACTGGGGAGGAATAGTGGTTTTTAGAGCTATGTCTCATTTAATTGTTGTCATCTGCTTGGATTCCAAGGAATTAAGAGGAATAATAATAATAATAATAATAATAGGAGAACAATTTTCCATAGGGAATCATTGGAGAATACTTTCCCAAAAGGAATTGCTTGAAATGACTGACATGCCTTTCGAAGTGGTGCAAACCCTCCTCATGGCTGCGCAACTTTTGAGCCCATCATCCACAAAAGCACCTTTTCTTTTCGCTTGAGAAGAGCTCTTGCGAAGACCATTATGCAAGGCTCACTTAAGGATGGCCTCCAACAAGCAGAAACGAAGCTGCTGGGTGCCTTTGCTCTTCTGCCTTCTTTGTTGCAACAAGATACAAAAAGGCTGAAAATGGAAGATACATCAATAATTACTGAAACAGACCTAATACATGATAAGCAACATTACAATGCAAAAGCCGAAGCCAGGAGAAAAAATACATGCTCTGCTCCCTTGCCACCCAGAGTCCCCTCTCCGAGGGACATCCTTCCAGGCCAGCGTGAGACCTTGGCCTGGCCCCAGCCCTCCCTCCACTTCCTCCTCGACTTCCACTCCCCCTCCAGCCCCAGAGGCCCCCTTTCCCATGGACCTCTCCACGACCCCAAGCCACGGCCTCCCTGCCCTCATAGCCTCGCCTCCAGGGGGACTCTTCTGTCTCAGGAGAGCTTTCGGGGCTCTCCTCCCATCCTATTGGTCCAAGATTTGCATGGCCCCGCCCACGACCCCGCCCCCATTCCTCTGAACCACGGTGTGCTGCTTCTCTGCAGAGCATCGGCCTTGAGGGAAGAAACAGTGCCACCTCCTGGCCATGGCATTGGAATTACAACACTGGCTGAGGAAATGACATTTTCTCCTCTCTCCCCATTGGTCCCAAATTTGCATGGCCCCGCCTTTGGCCCCTCCCACCTTTCTCTGCCCTCTCCCTGCCTTCCATTGGGTCTCTGTCTCTATGGCCAAACATTCTCCTATTATTCCCTATGGCCAAATATTCTCCTATTATTCCCTATGGGCAAATCTCCTCCTCTTCAGCCTCAGCCCAGGAGAGAGGCGAATAAGGCGGCGGCTCCTTTAAGAGGCAAGCGCTGCCCTTCCTAACAATGGCGTCCTCTGGGCCCTGAACATGGTTGCCATGGCTACCACTGAGGCCTAGTGCGCCTGGGGCCTACTTCCAGCCTTAACTCTCTGAGAAAGGAGCAGTTTTGTGGCCAAGTGACAAAGTGAGCCTCCTTCCTTTCACTAAAATGACTTCCAGGGCTCTCTTCCCTGCTAAAGCCATGGAAGCCCACTCTGGGAGGCCTTGCCCAAGTCACACTCTCTCAGCCTCAGTGAAGGCAAGGGCAGGCCCCTCTGAAGGAAGCTAAGGCTGGAGGCTTAAGGCTGGCATGAATAAGTCCAAAGTGTGACACACAACAACAACAACAACAACAAAGCCTGGAATGGGGGCTCTTTGGGAAGCCAAATGTATAGGAATTGTGGGGGTTTATCACACAAAAGGGACTGAGTGACTGTACACTCGTCCCCCGGGTTACGAAATTAATTCGTTCCGGCGCTATTTTCGTAACCCGGGGGACTTTCGTTAGCCGAATCCCCATAGGCGCTAATGGGGAAAAGCCGCGGCTCTGCCGCGGCTCCATTTAAAACAGCGCCGGCTTTTTTTCGCAAGCCGGGGAAACCTTCGTAACCCGGAAATAATTAATTAATTTTTTTTTTTCGTATCCCGGGAATTTCGTATCGCGGCGCGTTCGTATCCCGGGGTACCAGTGTACTAGGAAGAGGTTTTGTACTGTATTTATATTTCATATTGATGTTACATAATAATTGGATTGTTACCTAGATTCATGTGGAGCTTTTTGCTGCTTCTTTAAGCATGAGAATAATAATAATAATAATAATAATAATAATAATGGTTTATTTATAGCCCGTCCATAACAAGGAATCCAGGCGGATTAGAGCAATAAAAACACAGAGAATACAGTAAAATAAAATACAATAAAATAAAAGAGAGCAACATGACTTACAGAATTCATAGTTAGACCTGATGGAATTCGGCTTGTCCTTAGGATAAATGGGATTATATATATATATGTATATATATATAATATAGATATTAAATTTTATTTATGCTTTTCCATCACAAAACACAAACACACAACAAATGAGTAAGAAATAGATATTGCAATTTCCCCCTTGAAATCTTCTATGTGTTTATATAATTGCTATAATAAGTTCCCAATTTTATCCTCAGCCAAAATTCCCCTTTCTTGTTTCTTCCTTTGAAGGCGGGTTTTAAATAAATTAATTAAGAAATTAATTATAATAATGATGATTTTATTCATGTATAAATGCATCTGAGGGAGTAGATTTAAGTCAAAGAAAGCTCATGCTGCCAACTTCTTCCTTTCGTGCTACAAGGTCTCGCCACATATTGTCAGTCGAACATTCAGCCATAAGTAAGATGGAAGTGACCCTTTGGCTTTCTCTCCCCCTTTCAGCCCCCGCAATGCTGAATGTCACCTTCACTGCTGCTGCGGAAGAAGAAACCAACACTCTGGCTTCCTCAGACATGGAGCAGGATATGCTTCTTAGCACTCCAATGAAGGAATTAGCAGGTGAGAGAATTATTTGGTCTTTTAAGACAATAGGCTAAATGAAAATGGATGGTCTTTTTATCATGACTATAAAGCACAGGTGGTTAAAGTGTGGACTATATATATGCTCCTTGGGACCCCAAAGTACAGCTCCCCAGAAGCCTGATATGCCCACTTTTAGCCACTTTTTCACTTGAAAACTACCCCAAAGCTCCCCAAACCAGACAAAAATGTGGTAGTGGTTTGAACATTGGACTAGGAATTTTGGAGCCCAGCTCAGCCATCGAATCCCATTGGATAACCTTGGGCAAGTCATAGAATCATAGTGTTGGAAGAGACCTCAAATCCAACCTCCTGCCATGCAGGAATATACAATCAAAGCACCCTCTTAGTCTAAGAGGAAGGCAGTGACAAGCCCCTTAATGAATGTTGCCAAGAAAACCATATAATAGGTTTGCCATAGTGAGAGTCAACAATGCACATAACAATGACGGCTGAAATTCACTATGAGAGTTGAGCCTACATCAATGGACTTGTGTCTGCGGGAAATAAAGTTGAGTAGATTTGTCACATCTGCATTCAGGGAGGTTATTATGTAGGGGAGGCAGAGCAATGGCAATTGCATATCGATAGAGCCCAGCCTCCATCAGGACACCAGCTAAGGAGTGCAGGCGCATATCAGTTCACTAGGAGGGTTTGTAGTGTCTGTGCTATGTTGCTAAATATATGTGAAGTTACACAATATAGAATCATTTGAAATTTGCAGAGAAGCATCTGTATTCAGAACTTGGGTACACAGACAAGGGACAATTTAATTTCCCTAACGCTTTAGCACCCTTCTTGTGTATAACTTTGTTAAGGACAACTTTCTGGATTGGAAAAGCAATTTGGAAAACTCAAAAATCCATGTTGAAAAGCCTCCACAATTAGAGGCGACCCTCTGTACAAAAGGTTGCTCTCCACAGCTAGAAAGTGATGAGAATGAATAAGGAGGAACCCTATACTGTGATTTCCACTAGACACCATTTGAGGGCAGTAAAAGAACATGAAATCAAAACATGACCATTTCCAGAACTGGAAATACAGAGGCATGACCTTGGTCCTGTTGGAGGGGATGTTTTGGGGGTTGTAGCCCCCAAAAGCAGTTCTTATAAGTTCTGAACCCAGAACACAGTTCAAGTGACCTCAATGCCAAATCATTTGAAATTTGCAGAGGATTGTGAGCCTGTGGCTGTAGATTAATAGAGCAAGATTCTAGTGCAATTTTTCTTTGTTCTGACTGGTAGAAGCTCAATGTATCTCTGGTAGAAATCCTCCTGTTAGAACTGGAGGTGCCAGAGAATGGATGTGGGACCTTTGACATGCCAAGCAGTGCGGTTTGCCTCTGAACTGTGGTGCTTTCCTTAGAAACAAAACTCCAGTAACTATGTGTTTTGTCTAGATAAGCTCCAGATTGCCAAAAACGAACAGAAGGAGAAGCACTCTTTGTGGATGAGTCAGATATACATTTTCTTTGTCAACAAATTCTTTGCTGGCTACAAGCACTTGCAAGTTGTGAAGGGAACCATTTTAGACAACAGGATCTGGGACGTAGAACTGTGCGTTCTGAGGAAGATCCAAGAGGAGGAGGAAGCAGCAAAGTGAGTCTTTGGCCTGTTTTGCTCAGTGGAGGCTGGATTTTATTTATGCCAAGTGTGGCAGCAGCCAAAGAGGAGTGTCACACAATAGGCTTTTTTCCCCAGAGGGCATTGTTTGTTTCTGGTAGAGATATATCCAGGCAATCTGGGTCTTTGTGGGTCTTTTGAACAATAGAAACTAACAGAGGTTGGGATCCTCTTCATTACTTATAGTGGTGTAAACGCTCTGTGTGTGTGTGATGCCCTCAGAGTACTTTTTGAAAGGTTGTGAAAGGAGATAACCCAATATCTCCTCATGCAATGATTCCTATCCTCATCCCCTTTCTGTCCAACAGCACCTGCATGGCTCCTGGCACCATTCCATCCCTAACATTCAGGGCCTCTACTTGGTTCTGAAGCTCCTTCCTCCTGAATCTCCTGCTCAGTTCCATCACTTACTCTGCAGGGTTCCAGCCAGCATTCATAGAATCATAGAGTTGGAAGAGACCTCAAGGGCCATCCAGTCCAACCCTTGCCATGCAGGAATACACAATCAAAGCACCCCCGATGTATGGCCATCCAGCCTGTTTAAAAACCTCCAAAGAAGGAGACTCCACCGCTCTCCGAAGGAGTGAGATCCACTGTCAAACAGCCCTTACTGTCAGGAGATTCCTCCTAATGTTGAGGTGGAGTCTCTTTTCCTGTATCTTTGCTCCATAGTTCTGGGTCTTGCTCCATCCTCAATATGACATGCCTTCAAAAACTTATACAGGGCTATCATTTCCCTTCTTAACCATCTCTTCTCCAGGCTAAACATACCCAGCTCCCTAAGTCTCTCCTCCTAAGGCATGGTTTCCAGACCCTTCACCATTTTGGTCACCCTCCTCTGGACACACTCCATTACCTCCATCATCTTTGTCATTCTCCTTCTGGCACTTCTTCCATTGTGCTTTTTCCATAATGTCTGCATTTTAAAAATTATTTACCAGTATTAAATAGGACCTGGTTATACCAAGTTAGACTATGGCAGCATTGACACAAAAAACAGAACCAGGGATGGGAAACATGTGGCCTTGCAGATGTTGTTAAACTGTAAACTCACCACATTCCCTCCTCTTAAGATTTTTAGGATTGAGTCGCATCCATAGCCTGACTTAGTGGTGTTCAGGTGGGTGCGAGTACCTTTCCAGCCATCCTTAAGCAGCATACCAGTTTATCAGTGTAACTTGAGTCTTCAGACTGGTCAAACACCTGCTTCTCATATTCCTTTTGTGGCATGTGAGATGCTGAATTGCAGTAAGGATCATGTTAGAAGTGTCAGAACCCTTTCCTTCATTCTGGGTTCTGTCATGATGGTGTAAAGAGTTTAGATTAAGTCATCTAAGTTAGTAAGTTAGTAATTAGTTACATGCACATTGATGATATGTATATACCATCTTTACCTTGTTGTATGTTGGAATGTTTGAAGGCAGATTGGGTAAAGCTGTTGATCATATTTAGTAGTGAACATATATACATAAATACATATATATATGTATATATACTATCATATATAAATATAGATATTAGAGTGTCTTGGCAATATATATATATGGATTAAATAAAAGTATGTGTCAGTAGGACTCAATTGAATAAGCATTATGGGAAATGCCCATCTGCGGCCATGATTGTAATCAAAGGTGTCACGTAAGCAAAACATAGGCTAACAAGACAAGGAATCTTTCTTTCTCACCCTGAGGAAGAATTACGACTGAGAGAGGTTCCGCAGGTACAAGCCATCAATCAAGCATGAATAGCTTTTACAAGGCAGAGGATCTCCGGAGACCAAATGGTGTCCGCATTGGGTTGCTTTGATGCATCCTCTGAATGGGGGGGGGGGGATTTGGAGAGAACATCTGGGAGGGAATGGAACAAAAGGGGGGGGGGAATGTGTCCGTTTAAAATGAGGTTTCCCTTTTTGTGTGCTTTAGACTTTTCAAAGACGTGCCCAGGAATGTTGCTACCTTTTTCAATAAACTTTCTGATTTACCTGAAGTTTGTCGTGGATTATTGGTCAGAACAATCCCAAGTCTCACAAGAAGCTCCATGGGAGGCCCTCCATCAGGTATGGAAAAAGCTCGGTCTTTGCATAAACCGATACAGCCGGCCGTTCTGGGGCTTCTGGGAGCCGAGGTCCAAAATATCTCTAAGGCCAAAAGGTTCCTACTCAGACTCTAGAGTTGTCTGGTGTGACAGACATTGGTTCTCAAAGCTTGGTCTTTAAGTGTTTGGGCTTTAACTCCCAGAGTTCCTCACTGTTGGTTATACTGGCTGTGGCTTCTGGGAGCTGAAGCTGAAACTGGTCAACATTTATATGCAGCTGGTGAGGCACAGAAGTGAGTATGACAAATGTTACAATAACTATAAGCCAGGCTCAAAACAAAGAGGAGAGCTATGTACAGTTCTCTCATGTTTGGCCCTAAGACTCCAAGAGCAAAAAAATTGCATCAGTTTGTATGCGGAGATGACAAAGTGCTGTTTCTCCATGCGCCTATGTTTACTACAGCAGTGCTTCTCAGGCAATTGTTTTCCAATATTCCTGGGATTGGCACTAAATTTGTGCCCATTGGGTTTAAGTTACTTCCTTTGCTTCTGTTGTTGTGGTTAAATGCGCTGTTTAGAAGTGATGGTGTGGACTTTGCACATTTGTTGCTTAGGCCATGACTTGACTTTTTAAATTTAAAACTGCCTCTAATTACAATAGAAATAACATTTTTTAAGTAAAAAGGCCATTGCATCCACTTTTCCCATTTGATCCCAGGCTGAATGCTCTGCGGGAGGCAGAAGAAGCCAGAAAACTGGAAGAAGCTGCAGCAAATCAAATCAAAACTTTATTGCTTTTGACCAAAGGTCATTGCACAGCACAACAATATAACAATACATATATCAATATAACAATATAAAATACATAGAGATTGTATCTAATATGCAGGTGTCTCGTATCTAGTATAGAATTTCTAAACAAACAAGCAACAATTGTCATTATGGATTTAAAATTTTGGGCAGAAAAGGCAGCTTTGGAGCTGGAAGAAAGTTTGTGCAGAGAGATGGAGGAAGTCTCTGTGCAACTTCCGACTCCACCGAAAGAAGAAGCCCCTATTTTGCCCCAAGTGCCACCAAGCAGCAAGACTACTACAAGAGGAAAGACAGGTCCTGTATCTGTTGCTCAGAACCTCAAAATTGCAGGTGGCTTTGAGGTATATATACTATTTGTAAATGTATTTCTATTATGATGATGTCTAGTTAGAAACTTAGGTCTGAGCACTTTGAAACACATAAGTGACTTTACTAGGGCTGTGCCAATGGACTGTGTTTCCACTATGCAGAGGTAGGATTGTTTTGTGGGTGTAATTGGTAAGTAACCTATAAGCTGAATTGGGAGAGAACTGATGAAGGAACAGAGGTTTCCTTTTAAGTGGCAAGATCTCATGTTAACTGTGTTCTCTTCTCTCATTTAAAACCTTAATACATAGTAATACATGAGTTGTCTATTTTAACAAAGTTGATTTCAACAGATGGACCTTGAATAGGACCAATTTATATAATAACAATCAATACAGCAGATGAGTCTTTGGGCCTTTGGACTATATACTTACTAAGGTCATGCTCTCAGATTCCTTGGAGCTGAAGCCTAAAACTCTGGAAGAGTGACAGATTCTCTGCTTGTGTTTTAAAGGCCATTTGTTATTCCATACAACCTGATTCTCTTGAAAATCTGTTTTCCTGGAAAAGGTCGATCTCTAGTCTTAATGGTTGCAAATAAAATATGTATTGTACTAATGTAAACCGTGGCATCCCTCCATGTCTAGAGATATATTCCCCTTTTGGGTCGGTGGTGCTGCTTTGGCTTTGTAACTGATGGCACTTACTTCTGAAGTTCATAAAGGAAGGAAATGATGCAGAGCAAGCTCCAGTCACAAAACCAAGTAACCGCCATCACTTTAAAAGATGAATGTTTAAGTCATGAGTCGGACACCGTCAGGGATCCTGTGGAGCATTACAGCTCTATCAAACATAAATGCATAGTAGGGCTGTCTAGGATCATGAAAGGATAGTGAACTCAGTCTTTTATGGGCTTGGAGCTTAGTAGTGTTCTAGGGTCACAGTTGTAAGGACCAAAATAGGCAAGCCCTTCCCTGAAAGTGGAATCCCATAGGTCTGTATCAGGACACATCAACCATGTCTGCAGAGTTGCAGGTTGGGAAGAGGCTGGAGTAGTTTACATTGGCTTTGATGGATGCAATCTGATATTGAGCCAGTTTCTTTTTGTTGTTCATTCTTCTTGCCTTCACTCCAACCCAACCGATGGCATCTGGGATCGATGGCAAGAACCCCACCATTGTCACCCAAAAGCATGGATCTAAGGACCTTTTGTCCTTGTTGCTTGCTTGGAATTACAAGACTTGGTAGCTACTCAAAGCAGCAGGTATTCATGGCGATGCAATGAAGCCGCCAACTCTTTTGTAACTAAGGGCTGGTACACAAGGCCCTCAAGGGACAGATTGATGGACTGGAGCCGTGGCAGCCGCATGCCATGGCTCCGGTCCTGCCTTGTTCCAGCCCCAAAAGAAGCCACAACATGCTGCTCCTTCTTGGGGTGGAATAAGCTGCCCTTCTTCACTCCTATGGCATCTGAAGACCGCACTGCCGGAGCGTCGCTACAATGCCTGCCATGACTTTTCACTGCCTAAGCCTTCCAGATCCAAACCTTCCCAATAATAGATCCCCCATGGCCATAGAAACTCTATATGCCTTTCTCAGCTTCGTTCTGGAAGGAAGTAGAAAGAAGATCCATTAAAACTGTAACAACAATTAGTTTTATTTTGCCAGTAAAATATTCACAGAACAGTTTCTGAGAAATTAAAGTGATAAGAACAGATTAAACGTTTTATTAGAAAATATTTAATTATACAATTTAACATAAACAAATAGGTAATACATATCAAGTCCAAAGAATGCAATTGCGAATAAAAATACATAATAGTATGATAATATATAAAGAAACTGGATATAAAGCAAATTTCATTCCTAGGATGTGTTAAATTATTAAAACATTTTTGAAATCAAATAGAGCATTCTAAGGAGACCAAAATATATATCCTTTACTGTAAATCACCAAAGGCAATCACTAATATATCCAAACAGTTGCATACCATAAAAGAAAAAGGAAGGAAGGAGAAGGGAGAAAAGAGGAGGGAGAAGAAATGGCAGCCCTTTGCCCATATTTTGCCCATAAGGAATCACTGGATAATACTTTCCTAAGAGAATACTTTCCAATAGAGAATCGTAGGAGAAGACTTTCTCACAGAGAATCATTGGAGCATACTTGGCCATAAGGAAGCTCACGCTTTATATGTCTTGGCTATTTATTGATATAAGCTTATTAATCTTATTAACATTACAAGGGAGAGTTCAGTAGCATCTCTGTCTGTAAATTATTGTTCTAGGAAGAGAAAAAGAAATAAGGTTTATATAGATATAATTCAGAGGGAAATAATTATATGCGGTAAAGAGAAGATACTGAATGGTGAAAGGTCTGGAAACCTTGCCCTATGAGGAACGACTCAGGGAGCTGAGGATGTTTAGCCTGGAGAAGAGAAGGTTAAGAGGTGATATGAGAGCCCTGTTTAAGTATTTGAAGGGATGTCATATTGAGGAGGGAGCAAGCTTGTTTTCTGCTGCTCCAGAGACTAGGACCCGAAGCAATGGATGCAAGCGCCAGGAAAAGAGATTCCACCTCAACATTAGGAGGAATTTCCTGACACTTCCTAGGAGTGTAGTGGAGTCTTCCTCCTTGGAGGTCTTCAAACGGAGGCTGGATGGCCATCTGTCGGGGACGCTTTGATCTGGATTTCCTGCATGGCAGAAGGGGGTTGGACTGGATCAGGGCCCTTGCGGTCTCTTCCAACTCTATGATTCTATGATGACATCCAAGCAGACACAAAGAAAAAAAAAACCTTCAATGACAATAAGCAAAGCGTAAAGAAGACAAAGGACCAATAGGAACGGATTCAGAAGAAGGATAATGAAAGAGAAGGAATGACAGACAGAAAGGACTAAAAGGAGTTCAGCTGAAACTATGCATTAATTAGAAAAGGTTCCTTTTATTTTGGGAAAATGCAAGAAGTGAAGACTTTTGGTCTTTTCAGACACAGTTTAATAAAGACTATTTAGAAGGAAAGATCCAAACTGGTTGAAAGGTAAATGGGAAAGAGCCCTAAGTCTCCCTAAGTCTGCTTCCAAGGGCCTCCTGCTGAGCGACTGTTGCTCCCATCATCCACAGAAGCCTCTCCTCCTCCCTCTTGCCCTGAGAGGGGCTCCTGCAAAGTCCATCAGGCTGCTAGGGGCCTCTGCTCTGATGCCTCCTTTTTTGCAACAAGATACAAAAAGGCTGCAAGTACGTATTGCCAAAAGAAAGATACAAAAAATAATATGTGAGAGCAATCTTTGGTGCTCTTCCTTTGACTGCCAAGTGCCAACAGGAAAACACTGAACAAGTACCTGCTACAGAATGAGTGCTTAGACCCTTTGCCGCCCAGACTCCCCTCTCTTTGGGACATCCTTCCAGGACACACTGAGACCGTGTCCTGGCCCCAGCCCTTCCTCCGCCTGCCTCCATCTCCACTCCCCTTCTGGCCCCAGAAGCCCACTTTGCCCACAGACCTCTCCATGGACCCTGACCCACGCCCTCCCTGCCCTCACAGCCTTGCCTCTGGGGGGACTCTGATGCCCAGGAGAGACTTTGGGGCTCTCCTTCCGTCCTATTGGTTCAAAATTTGCATGGCTCCGCCCTTGGCAACGCCCACTACTCCTCTGAGCATCAGGTCTCTCCTGTCTGAGTTCCATGCCTGCTGGGAGGGAGGCGGGGTCTCAATCTCTAGGGAAGGAAAGAGCGCCACCGCCTGGTCAGTGCATTGTAGTTGCAAGACAGGCTGAAGAAATTACATTTTTGCCTCTCTCCTCATTGGTCCCAAATTTGCATACCCCACCCTTGGCCCCTCCCACCTCTCTCTGCCCTCTCCCTGCGTTCCATTGGCTCTCTGTCTCTGGAAAGGAGGCGGGGCCTCAGCCTATTGTCTGGGAAGGAGAGAAACAGCGCCACCTGGAGGCAGGGAGGCTCTGCACAGAAGAAAGGCAGCTTCACGGAGATTGATTGATGATTCCCAGGAGTTACTCTCCCTTTTGTGGTTCCTTTTCCTTTGCATCCTTTCCAGAGAAGACACACAATTGGAAAACAAACAGACAATTGGTTACTTAAGTGTCAAGATATGGCTTAAATGGCACTCCTTACTTTGCTTGTAGGCCAGTTGCCATGAGAAAAGGGAAACCCAGCAAGGGGTCCTTCCATTGGGTCTCTCTTGGAGGACCCTTGGAGGATGTTTGGCCATGCCTTCTCTTTGCCTCCATTTCGGTTTCCCCAATTTCCGTCTTTCAAGGGCTGCAGACCAACCTGAAAGCTACAATATTTTATTTAATACATATCAGCAATGCCTAATGGAGTATCTGCACAGTATGGGAGGCAACCAAATGGCATCAAACTCCCACCGGCACCAGATCCGAACTAGTTTTGGTTAGGACTGGGATGGGAGACCCCCAAGGAACACTGTCTGCGTTGTAGGCAGGATTTCAAGGGAAGGATCAGATAAAACCACTTCTTATGAATCCTTGCCTGAGATTCATGGCCATAAATCAACGGGTGACATTCCCCCCAATTGTGTGGGACTACGTCCCCACTACAGCATTGTGTTATGACTCTGGGGTCCAGGGTTTGAATCCTCATTCAGTCATGGAAAGCCATTGTGTGGCCTTGAGCAAGTCACATTCTCTCAGCCTCAGGGATGGCAATGGCAAACCCTCTCTGAAGAAACCTGCCAAGAAAACCCATTTATAAGGTCGCCGTAAGTCAAGTGACTTGGATGCACACAACAATAACAACCTGGATATGGTTTGAGCCTTGGATGCGGGACTCTGGAGGCCTTGGTTCAAATCCTCACTCTGCTATTGAAAGCCACCAGTTGACCTTAGTTGAGTCATACCATCTCAGCCTCAGAGGAGGGAATGCCAAAGCCTCTCTGGAAAAAATATTGCCAGGAAAATCCACGCTTACACTGTTATTGCCTTACACAGTTAGGCCTTGTTTGCAGAGAAGGGACTGATAGGGGAATATGGTTCAGGTACTCAGACTTATGAAAGGAAAACAACCGCGGAGAATGAGAGTTCGAAAGACAGGAGGATCTGAAAGAAGAAGGAAAGGCTGCCCTTGGTTCCTCTACAGACAGATAAGGGAAAGATGCCAAATAGGTAAAAAACTAGAAGGTATTCACAAGGAAAAGACGGAACGGGAAGAGATCCTAGGAAAAGGAAAAGCTAATTTCCAAAGGCTACAAACCTCTATTGAAATGGGACACGGAAGAGGAAATGGCAAAAGATCGTATGGGGAGGTGGGCCCAACATGTTGGACATGCCATAGACTCCGAAGAATGGGAAGAGAAATGGGGCACGGATTTAAAAGACACAATTGACCAAGATTTAAAAGAGAAAACATACAAAACGATTTACAGATGAAGCTCTCTTTTATGGACAAAAGGTCTAAACCAAATTGTGGGAAATGGAGACATAATCCGGGGTCATATTTCCAGACGTTGCGGAAAAACTCTGGGTGGAAATATACAATATAATCGCAAAAGATTTAAAGATACAAGCAATTTTTCATCCAGAAACAATGTTATTAGGCATATTAGACAACAAAATAAGGAGAAAACAGGGCAAATTAGTGTTTCATTTACTCTCCTTTGCTAGAATTGCGTCTGATAGACTTTGGGAGACTAATAGAGCAGTTAGTATGAATAAAGTCTATGAGAAAACAGAACTGGATGTAATGACAAGAGGAAGATGAGGAAGAATGTGTTAAGAAAGAGTGGAAACCACTCTTTTCAGCCCACTCTTGATGGGCTGAAAATGAGATGGCAAGGGCTTATAGCAGGGGTAGGCAACCTTTTTGAGCCGGGGGTCAGGTTGCTGTCCATCAGGCGACTGGGGGGCCGAAGCCGGGGGTGGAGCTTCAACCCCCGGGGGAGGGGCCATGTGCCGAGGGGTGGAGCTTCCACCTTCCAGGGGCGGGGCCGCATGCTGGGGGCGGAGCTTCCACCCTCCGAGGGCCAGGCCTCCCCATCTTTGCTGACCCCTAACGGGGCACCAGGCCCCTTCAGAGACCGGCAAAAAAGCTGGGGGGCCACCAGCGCTGGAGGGCCCCAGCGACGGCACCGGGCCTCCCAGAGGCCCCCTGCCACCCTCGGAGCCCTCCTGGAGGGCCCCAGAG